>VZRW01005039.1:64600-144820 GCA_013398125.1 Aegotheles bennettii
TCGCTCGCTCCCGCGGGAGTGGGGGTGGTGCCCCTCGCCCCCCGCGGCGCTCCGAGGGCTTGGCCGGGCGGGGGCAGGGCCAGACCCCCGCCCGAGGGCTTGAGGATGGGCACGGGCGGGGCGGCAGCGGGGGAGCGGCGTCAGGCGGGACCGGGCACTTCCGTGTCACCGGCAGCGGCTCCGCAGCGTCCCTCAGGCCCGGGAGCTCCCCCGCCGGCTGCTCCTCACCCATTTCGGAACCGGCCGCAGCGGGCGGGAGCTCCCCGGCCGGTGCCCGCTGCGCGGAGGCGGCTGCAGCTCCACAGAGGCTTCGCTGCCCGGGAGCTCCCTGCCGGGGGACGCCGTTCATCGCCCGGCAGTGAACATCTCGAAGGTTTCAGTCCCTGCAGGAATCACGTTTCCATACTCCGGTTGCTGTAGATGCTGTAGTGCAGCGTGGATCTGTTGCCCTTCCATAAACCCAGAGAGCTGGAAAAAATTCCTGAGTTTCTAGAGTCTGTAGTTTTTAAACTTGGCAATCTTGAAAATAAAATTACTATGAATCAGAATGGAGAATAATTTTTTTACTGCCTTACTATTTAAAATAATTTTATTTTAAATAATGGCTTTGCTTCGGACTTCCTTGATAGCCTACAATTTTATGCAGAGAATGCTCCAAGATACCCTTTTTGTGTTTGTGTCTAGTTATGAAAAAAGGAAAAGAACTTCTCATAAATTTGGGCATCCCTACTTGTACATTTGGCTTCATTTACTGTGAGCTACATTGCAAACTATATAGTAAAGAGGCTCCCACTGGCACAGCACTGTACGCTGTACCTGTAGACGTAAAACTTTAGGTGTGGTTGATGAGGCAAAAAGTGCTTTCTAAGTAATTTGGTATTACAAGATCTTTAATTTTACATAATTTTCTTATTACTGGCTGTTAACTTGACACAATTGGGTAAATGGATATGAATTTTTAAAACTAATATTGGCACAATTGAATTAGGTGGTCAAACTTTATGTGCCTTTGGTCAAGGGATTGGGATTTCACCTCTGAGTTCAGTAAAATCAAACCCATGGTTCTGTAACATTGTTACACTTTCAAAATTCATTGGTCTGTGTATTCTCAAAAGCTTTGGTTTTTATATGCTTACTTAAAAAACAAGACCATTTGTCTTCAGTAGAACTATTTACATGCTTAACCAGTAAGCATTTTCTTAAGGTTTTTCCCATCTGGGTGCTTCCCATCTGGGCTTCAGTCCTGATGGCAATTCACAGACTAGTCATAAGAAACATGTATGATTTGCTAGGAGAATGAGTCAATTAATTATTGACTATACATAGGTATGTATTAGGTAAGCTTTAATGATTTACTTCCTTTTTGTTGTTTGGATTTTTCCATCTATTTACTGTACATGGTGAGCTGTGGGCATATTGGTACTCCCTGAATCTATTTGTCTGCCTAAATTAAAGCAATTGAAATTTCTTGTGGAACGAGGGTCAGTAAACTGTTCTATAACACTGCCCTTCTTACGAAAAGGGAACAAGTCGTTTTGGGTAGAATTTGTCTGAATGTGACATCTTGAGCTAAAGCATCCCGCTGTCATTATTACCCTTGTAATCAAAAGATGTGGAAAACTGTCATATGGCCATACTTCCCTGTTAACACCAGTGAGACAGGTAAGAAAAATTAAGATTAATCACATTTAAAACAAGCAAATGAGTATGTAGTAGATTGTATGTGAATACTAATTTCCTGCAAGTCTTACTTCTGTTTAATGGAACGAGACTACTGTAAATGTTCAGTTTGGACGGGGCTGAATGCCTGATAAATTAACTTACATGAAAGACAGATGATGTTTTCTTAAAAACCACAGCAGTAAATTTGTCTACCCTTCCGCACAGAGTAATGCCAACTTCTGAAGTAAAGGTACTGAGGGAGTAGGTGATTTTGCTGCATTTGAGTAGAATTGACAACTTGTTGCCATATGATTTTATTGTCAAGGATAAAGTAAAAAATTATAAAAATATTTAAGAACAGTAGTGATAAATATTTTGGAATATAAACTATCACACCTCTTAGGAAGAAATGTTTTATATATTGTTTGTTTGTGTTCTAATTTATACTGTCTGTGTAAAATGATAGTTTCTTGAGAAAAAGCAGATTATTTGATGTAGTTAATTATTTTTATCATATTAATTTGTGCCTTCTGATTTTCCATGTTTTCTTATTCCAGGTGTGTAATGGCATAGAACTGGGAGCATGATACAGGCTTTCTGTATTTGTAACAGCTTATAGTAACTCTGCCACCTCTATGCAGTGTAAGATTAAATTTATTTTAAAGCTGCTTCTGGCTGACATTTCACCCATTTCACTGATCTTAGTTTGCTCAGTGCTCTGTTTTGTAGATCAGGACAAAAAGAACCATATGCTATTCCTCTCATAAGCAAAAAATATTAACATTCTTGGTTCTTAAAATAATTTTATCTTCTTATTAGCATTATAGAATTTTAGATTTATGAAAAAAAAGTTCACTCAGCCCTTCGGTTGTCTGTTACAGTGCCCAGTGTTCGGCTTTCGGTCATTTGCTGTCCCCTCTGCAGATTAACAGCACCCTTCTTTAACTATGTCAGACAGAATTGGAGGTAGAATTATAATAGTACCCAACTCATGGTACTGGAATGCAAAATGAATCTTAGAATATTATAACAATCTCTTCTGGAGAATTTAATTTGCTTCTAAAATTGATATTATTATGACTTTTTAGTATCACATAATTTCTATTTATACATTGTGATGCTTTTTGAACCAAGCAGAGCACTTGTGAACTTGGTGAGACCTGCTTTAATTCAGGATCTTAGGAAATCGGGTATAGTTACTTTAATAAGCAACATGTCTATTAATTATAAAGGTTTTTTAGGTTAAGTGCAGTCTCTGTCTTCTCTGAAGGCCATTCTGTATTTGATACTTAAATCTCAGTGACTTAGTTTAAAATTTGTTTTATTTGCATACTTCACCTTTTAATCATTCACATTTATCATACATATCTTTCCAACTATCAGCTTTGACACTCAGTCTGCTCAGCATTGCTAGCTAAATACAGCAAGTTTGCTCATGGGTTTGGAAATGACTCTTGCAAGCGGTTGCTGGATTGAAAACTCTTCCAGATCCACTGACTATGATAATAGGGAACTTTACATGTGCCCAAATCTCAGGCATGTCTCTTAACACAAGATAATCTTTCTCACCGTTTTGCTGTATGCTTTTTGTAAATGCAGAAGATTTATTAGTTAAGCTAAACCAGAGCAGTTAAACTATTTGAACTAGGCAGGATCCTTTTAAGTGACACTGATTTGATTGTGAATGTGACTTATTGTGGTTACATTTCATTGCAAAAAATACTATCGCATCTGTTCTTAACCCTGATTAAAAGCGCTTGCTTGTCTTTTGGTATGTTTTAAATGCCTCAGTTTCAGTTCAAGTTGCTTTAGAGTCAGAAAGTGGAAGTCAGTATGTGGACATCTCTGAGGGCGTGTTTTTGACTAGCAAGCTAAAAATGCTAGCTAACTTAAGCTAAATTTGTATTGCATTGCAGTTATTATATTGTTGTTTGCTTTGTTATTGAATTATATGTTATTTTGTGATGGGCAATGGATGATTGAAATCATTCCCTCTAGCTTTATGACCCTAATTGCCAACAAAAATGCTCATGGGATCTATTGTGATTCATTAAATTACCTCTTGGAACTAGTGTTCATGTTCATTCCAAATGATGAGCATCAGCCCCTTTGATTTACTTAAACATGGGGAAACACTTGGTTCTATTCATTTCAGGTGTTCACTCCTAGTTACAGTCCATCCTGACAGATGTATGCAGATGCAGACTTTGAAAATGAGAACAGGGTTCTGTCTGCATTATACAGAGGCAAAACTATCAGATTTCACTGTGGCAATGAATTGGTTTCATGCTGATGGGAAGAATTGTGGCTTTTTCTCTGTGTTTGCTCTACTAATGCTCTTGTAGGCTTTTGTAACAGATCTGAATCTATACATAGTAATGGGAATAAACAAACTTCAGGGTATTAAATACCATCAATTGTGTGGTCAAGTAAAGGTGTTTGCAGACATCCCTGGTAGTTTTTTTTACTGCAGAGTTAAGAGTCATGATGGAGAAAATTTTACCTCGTAGTAGATTGAACATAGATACTGATATCAAAAGGCAGAGTCAAATTTTAAATTAGAATGAGAGATGGATTAATACCAAATAGTTCCTGTAGTCCTTTATAAAGACCTATGCATTGTATTGGTCTGTATAAGCACAAAGAAGCCCTACGCATATATTTTACTACATGAACACTTTGAAAGCTCCTTCTTAAACTGCGGACACAAGAAATGGGGCAAGAGAGTATTTCTGTTGTGGCTACAAATGGATTAAAAGCAGAAGTCATAACTTTCCCTCTAGGACCTGGTATTCTTGTTTTATGGAATAGAAGTGAAGCCCTTGTGCTTTAGGATGTGTCTGTATGAGGAAGTTGGATCTACCAGCAGATTCAAAGATACTTTGTTTTCCAATGTGAACTCCGTGTGAATTTAGCCTGTGTTCCATTCTGCACTGGTGTGAGCATGTATTTACATGTTGGCACACATTTTGTTTGTATATTTGCAGTTAATACACATTTTGTTTAGTCAACCAGAAAAGCAGTCACAGCTGCTGTCTGTCAGTGAATCATCCTCTTTGTCACAGAATCATAGAATCATCAAGGCTGGAAGAGACCTTCAAGAGCATCCAGTCCATAGCAAACTATCAAGTAATTATGTCACGTTATCTTTATGGTCACTGACAAAAATGTAGAGTAATGATGCCCAAACTAACAGACCTATGACATGTATTCAATACTCGGTAATGGTTCCCTGTTGAGTTACAGTACGATCACTTAGGGCCCTGCACACAAATCTCTCCACCAGAGTCTTAGATGCATCCACAACTCATGTAGCCAGCCAGCAAATTTTTCCAAATTTTCTGCTTGAATATTGTCCAAACAGATTCTCAAAGCCATGTTTTTTCTTTTACATTGCTCTTTCTAATACTGGTAATTGAGCAGCTGAACCTGTTAATGTCTTTTCTGGGAAAAAACTGTTGTCTACTGCTTTAATTAATGTATTGCTGTCTTAGCGCTAGCAGTGTAGCAACACACAAACAGATACATGATATTCACAAAATCTTTCCAGCAGCTCGCATATCCTTCATGCTTACAACTGAGCATGAGTCAGGACAGATTAAATAACTTTTTCAGCTCACACGGGAAGTATGTGGCTAGCTGGGGAAACAAACCTTACTCTGTGTGTTAAGCTGAATCTGTCTTTCATTCCCTTACACAATAAATAGTATTTATTAGATAACAGAATTATTATCTATTCAGGCAGCACCTGTGATTTCTCCCTGCATGGTATGTACCACACTGCATTCATAGTATGTTTTTTTTCTCCCAAGTGTAGGAAATACCAAAACCATGATGGAGGTTTTACTTGACAGTTGTTTACATTAAAAAAACCCATTCTGACTGTCCCTGCTACAGTCTTGACAATTAGCACAGTCTGAGGTCACGGTCAGAGGATGAAGAAACTTCAGTGATGTTGCACTTTTGATCAGAATTTACTGCAATCTTCATGTCCATTATTAGGAATTTTAGTTTAGAAATAAAGGCATAGATGTGTTGAAACAAAATAATTGTGATTCTAGGCAGTGTTATTTGATCCAGAGCTCTTGCATTGGACAGCGAATCAGCTGCACTCTTGGGAGAAGTCTTCCTGAGTATCTTGTTCTGACTGCAGGATATATAACATAAAAATGCCCATCAAGAATGTCAGAAATATGCATTGTGCTGCTGTCTGTTTGTTTTGCTGTGCTATCATCTATTTGCCAAAATCCTCCCTACATCTTTTTGAGCATTTCCTTTTTATCTCTTCTTCAGCTTGTAAGAAAATTATTTCCAGACACCTAGTAGCCTACAGACAATCTGCTAATCACAAAGCAATACCAAAAAGGAGAAGGGTGTTCTCCTGTGTAAAAATAATTCCTTTTTTGCTGCTGCAGTAGAAAGGAGAAGCCCCTGGATGCTTTCCCCAGGCTCTGGTGAATCCTTCTTTAAGATAATCGTTTCAGATTGCAGCCCTGGGGTTGCCAAGTGATACCATTACTACAGGAAAGTTTCCATCTACTGAATGGATGTCAGGTGCTTTGCATTAGGGGTGGCCTCTGTCTACGGTGCAAGCATTGCAGTCATATATATATAATGCAGAAAATAATTATAAAAATAGATACACTCGCTATACTCACATAAGTAGCCAACACACTACATAGGTACTCTTCTTTTTCTAACACTGCCATGCCCACACTGCCAGTGTGATCAGCTTAAGCTGTAGCTAACTCAGACCAGCCTAGAACAGACTCAATATGGCCATGTACTTCTGAGAGCCTCCAGCACAATTGTTCGCAGAGACAACTGAAGTGTGAGCACTCTGGTGTTTTACAGGCAGTTCTTTTTACACAGATTTTTTATGGAAGAGATCCTGATGAAGAACTGTGTGCTATAGAGGCCTTGATTTATCTTACATGTTTCATTCGTCTTTGCTGCTTTACGAAGATTATAGACCTCTTATTTCATTCAGAAGACTTAGCCCTTGGTATGAATATTTGTATTGCTGCATGTGTGGCTGTGTTGATAAGCAGCAGTCTGAAAAAAATTTTGTTAACTCAGGTTGAGTCAAAACAGATAAACAGAATGTACATAGCTCTTGGCGAATTTGGAAGACAGCCAAAGAAATCCAAGTGTAAAGAGCCAAATGCTTTCCTTTGTAGTAAAATTACTAGATAGATCACCTCCACGTATGAATATGTATTCCCAATAAAGCAGGGCTATACTATAGTATTTATCTACATCCTGGGTTGTGTGCCAGCAGGTATGTCCATATCCAAGGATGCATACATGTGACAATTTCATAGTTAATATTTTTGGATATTTTCAGAGCATTTCTAGAAGTTGTATTCAGTATTTCAAAAATGGGAGCCCCTTTCTGAAACCTGCTCCCAGGGCATGGTGGATGAGCTAATCAGCCTCCTCACACCAGTCAGCATGGATATGCTCTTGGCTAACTGCAGCTGGCCGGAGCATAGGAAATTCCAGGTATGAACACTCGCTGTTCCAGCTGAGAGCCAAGCCCTGGAGCTACTGAATGGATCATTAAGTGGGATGTGAAACATGTTCAGCCAGTCTGAGGCCTTACTTCCCTTTGGCAGCATGGTCATCAGTGGATTCCTATGGCTGTTTATTTCTAGGGGCCTTACTTCCCCGGTCCTATCTTAACTAACGAAACCATGCCATGTTCTAAGATTTGATAAACAATTTAATTATATTTAATTGCGGCCAGACTCTTCTCAGTGGTGCTCCGTGACAGGACAAGGGGCAATAGACATAAACTGGAATGCAGGAAGTTCCATCTAAACATGAGAAAAAACTTCTTTTCCTTGAGGGTGACAGAGCACTGGAACAGGCTGCCCGGAGAGGTGGTGGAGTCTGCTTCTCTGGAGACATTCAAAACCCAACTGTATGTCATCCTGTGCCACCTGCTCGAGGTGAACCTGCTTTAGCAGGGGGTTTGGACTAGATGATCTCCAGAGCTCCCTTCCAACCCCTCCCATTCTGTGATTCTGTGATAAAGTTAGCAGTTAACATGTACTAAGTATTGACAAACTCTTTACCAAACGGCTGTGCTCCTGACCAGCTCAGCCACACTTCAGTATAGAGAATAAAAATGTTTCGTGGGCTTGAATGTCTTATTTTCTTGGAGGCAAGATCACAGAAAGCCAGGACCAGCCTTAGTGTCAGAGTTGTAGTAGCATTTCAAAGAACTTGATGCTTCATTTTTTTCTCCTTCAAGACATTTGGAGCGTTCCTTTGTAAACCTGTACTTCATAACACAGCTCCTGCTCTCAAGACATTATCTTGGATACATAAACTGCAGTTTTCTAGATAAGGACTCATGTAAAAAAATAGTATGGCTCTTCAGTTACTGTCTCATTTCAAAATGTCCTCAAAATGTGCTAGAATCACCCCTATATTGTTTCCTTTCTAGTGATTTTCCGTGTCTTTCATTAAGGAGTTAATCCATTGCTAGGAACCAATTACTTTTGGTTTTTTTCCCTACAGGGCAACCCAGATCTAGCAAAGATTTTAATTCTCAGTCACTTGTTAGTGATTTTTGCAGTATTTGTTTTTGTTTTTTTTTTATTTTAGGACTCCGCTTCTTTTAGAATGTATTTGAAATCCTCTACCACCTCCTTGTTAGTATCCTACAGCTACTTGTTACATTAATCTTTTCTATTCATGCAGCATGGGCTTTCCCATACTTCTGCCCTTGTCTTAGATGTGATTCATTGTTTTTACATACATTCATGGTTCTGCACAATTTCTTTGACTTTTTGCCGTGAGTTCTTTTGCTTTTGTTTCCTACTGGTGTAGAGTCACATTGGTTTGCTTGAGATACTTGTTCTGGAATGGAAATTTAAATCTTAAATCTGGTTTGTTTTCTTTTCTTTTTAACTGCACATTTGTTCACAGAAGTTTTGGGAAGATTTTTATTGGTTAAATAAATTAAGTTGGTATGTCTATGTGGGCTTTTTATTTCAAGGAAAGAAGATGGGGTCATTATAATTCATTGCAGTTGATATTAAAGGAGCAATTTACATCATAAAATGAGCTTTCTAAATGACAATCTCAGACTGAGCGTGATGTTAGCCGAATAGAAATCCCAAGATTATAGAGAGAGGATAACCAAATGCTTCCCATGGTGAGTAGTTCTACAAACATTTGTGATTCACCTCTGAGTCTTTGCCACCTTATCTGAAAAATATTACAGAAATGTCTAAGGTTGGATTTCCAGAAGACAGCTTCTAAGGCATTTCCTGTATTGAAAATCAACTGTACATCTAATTTCCTCCAACTGTGTTAAAAGAAGTTATTTCAACAATTCAAAATATTTTATGAAGAAAGTTTTATTGTCTCCATCCCATCAGTTGATTGTGATTATTGTGCATCAAGAATCTTTTACTAGGCTTGATCAAAACATTTCCATTTACTTTATTGCCCAACTGTAGTTCATTAATCTAATGAACAACATTTTTTTTTTAACTGACGATTTGGAAAACAAAAAAAAATTAGTATATGAATTATTTTGTTTTACAGTAAAACCCCAAAACATTCACATAGTGTCAGAGATCAGAAACTCATTGGTGGCAGAGAATTCTTTAAAGTAAAAGATGTGAAAATCAAACAGCCATTATTGACAACCGTAGTACACTTTTGAAAAATGTGTCTGAATCTAAGTTTCAGCTCTGCAAGTTGTATTTAGGATCCACATTATGCATGGCAGTTATTCAGGACATCAGTCTCACCAAATAAATGACTAGGTTACGTAGACACTGCATTCAAGTCATTGAGGAGCTATTAGGTAATACAAAATTAGCCAACATGATTAATATGTTTTATTTGATATGGCAACTGCAACTATAGGGTAGCCGTGCTGTGTAACCCTTATTGACCTGTTCACTTGCAGCTGAATCATATTAGGGTTTACAGAAGCTGCTGTTTCCCCATTGGAATTGGAGGAGCAAAGCTCAAATAGGATCCAAATTTTACTCAGCAAAATGCCCAAGGAAATCAGTCCCATATGAGCAGTCCCAAACTGCGTATTTTGCATCACTGAGAAACATACATTTGAACTGGCAGAAGGGATGTTCTTTGTATTTGATTTTAGTAGGTATAGATGACACAGAGTTAGTAATTACTGTCCCTTCTGTTTGCAGACTTCCTCCTCTGCCGAGAGACATGCTCACATTTACACAACACCCATGGCTCAGTATGTATTTTATAACATTGACAGATGTTGAAAACAAGCATAGCTCATCTGAATTCTTTCCAGACACCCTTCACTGTGTTCTGGAAAATGCCTTTGTGTCCTCAGAGCTGGCTGCAGACCTCATTTCAGTTCCACAATGTGTAGGTTTTAATTTTCGTTTTAGAGGAATCATGCATTTTTCAACAGTGGCATGTCTGAACCGGTGGTTGTGCGTTAACAGAAATTGTCATAGAAGAGCAAGGATGTTCATCCAGCACCACAAAGAAAGAAGGAAAAGGGAAATGTGTGTTACCCTGAAACAAGAGTATGGGTTTTATTCTCATATTAATGAATTCTTATGACAGTGAAGGTCTTACCTCAAACCAAGCTGAGCTCAGAGCAAATACATACAGATTCAGGCCTGCGTTGCAAAGTTTTAAGAAATGAATGGGGTATTTATGGATTCATAGATCTCAAAGGAGAGGCAGATGGCTCAGGCTAAGTCTCCATCCTGGCAGGGGAAGGGCCATTGCACATCTGGGCTGCCTCCCCCCTCAGCCCAGGGAAGGTGGCCAGCCCAGGCTTAGCATCACACCCACCACTCACCTCTGCTGGTTGTTCTGCTGGTATTCTCCTTCTCCTTGTTAAAAAGTAATTGCATAAGACTCCCACACTTACCTCTATTTTTAGATTATCTGGTTTCAGTTTTGAACCATTAGTTCTTCGAATGTTTCTCTCCACTCCAATACTCCCTGCATACGGTTACTTCCCCCCTTGTAAGGTATTGCACACAAATTGAGGCGCTTTGAGTAGTCTCTCTGATACAACTCTGTACCTGTTAGTGCAAATGTATTTGCTCTGGGGTTGTAACTTTTTTCCTATAATGTCTCCTAGGTTACAGTCTGAACTTTTAAAAGGTAGTAACTCAAATGGTGTATTTTCCCAGGATCCTTACCACAGACCTAGGAAGATTAAATTAACTTTTAATTTCTGCTTCTGTATCCAAGCACAAGTTCTTAGGGAAGTGTTTCCCATTGGGAGCTCATGCTGAATTCCTTGTCCACCAGGGATGCACAGAATTTAGGGGTACTTGCTACCTTCTGGGATATAACCCACCTCCTGTAGCTATGATTTGAATATTTTATACACTGAATAAAAACATTAATTTAAGATGAAGTGCCACCAGTTTCTCCAGTAACACCCCTATTCCTAATGAAAACTATTTTGAGATTGATCAGCTCCTAACCTTGGTACTGTGTGGTACTGCACAACACTCATGTTTTGCTGAGTCATGTGATACTTAATGTGATAATTAAGGGACAAGCACTTGGATAATTCTTCTTTTCAATTAAAAACCCCCGTAATAACAAAATAATAATAAAACTGCCCCAAAAGAACAAGTAACTTACTTGTCATAAAACCAGACTGACTGAATGTGAATAATGCTATAATTTGAGTCCTGTGTCAGCTTTTGCATTATTTGGCCCAGGATGACTGTTAATGCTACCTGCCATATAGTAACTCAGTTAATTCCCTAGTTAATGGGATAAGTGGTCATAAATTTGTTGCATTTGGACTCTTCTGGGGGTTCCATGCTGTTTCAGGATTTGATTCAGTAAGACAGCCCTCTGCATGCCTCAGGAGCACATGGTGTCAGCAAAGCATGCAGTGTTGGAACTAAGAAACTGCTTTCACAATTTGTTTACCCCTTAAGGAAAAAGGACTAAAATATCTGAAGAATGCAATTTGCCTGCAGATTCAGAACATGCTTATTCTATCAATTGTAGCTTTCATATTGTGTTTCACTACATTTATAATGATTCTCTTTGTCAAAGTAACTAGTACTTAGAAACAATGAGAAACCATACCCTGAAATTACAGACTGACATCAAAGAAGGTGGCATAATTTTTGAAGAAAACTGGTGTGTTTGCCAATTAATTTCTTTGCCTGTCATACTGACTTTCCCGTTAAGATTTCGAAACACTTCGTACACTGCACTCTGTAACACAGCACAAACTTGCCAGGAAAGCTAGAAGAGGGTTGTGTGACCTTCCCATTAGCAACTAGCTGTAGGTGGGGGATATGTTCCTACATCATCTGTTAGGGTAATATCTGAAAGCTTTTCTTGTCTGTCATCTCAACTCTAAATTGCAAACTTCATTTCAGTGTGCCAGGAAGGCAGGTAAGGCTTTAAGTGGATGATAGATCAGGGAACTGATTGGCACTGAAGCGTCCAGGATGCTGTCTGAAGCCAGCTAAGACAAGAGGTCCTGGGCAGTATCTCTTCACCTCTCCTCCCAGCCAGGCTTTAAAATGACATATTGCTGTCACAAAATTGGTGGAGTAACTGGGAATTGCAAGCTGTCTTCTGCCTCCTACTCTGTTTTGTTTCTGTGACTCTCACATTAACAAGGTTAACTATATCTTACAATTTTGGGATTTATGCTGATGCTTACAGCCATCAAAAAGCTTGCTGTCAGTGTAACTGCAAAAAGAAAGCAAACTCTAGTTTTTTATTAGACATGATTCATAGAGATGTCAGGACTCTCTTTCTTCTCTATATAAATGACTAGTTGAGTGACTAACTTTTGATAGACACCGTAAAGAATATGCTGTCTGTGGCTTTAATTTTAAGCATGTCCACACTGGATAAATTATCATATCTCATGTGTGAATACATAAGACTTTTAAGAAACTCACAACTTGGCTGAATTCCCAGAAACCTTTTGAGACAGTCATATAGAAATGTTACTGATTTTTATATCTGATTAAGAAGTTTACAAACTCACTGTGTGTAATCCTGGAAAACAAATTACCAATAACAAAAAAAAATCAGAAACTATCTATGTAATTTTTCCTAACTAAATGTTACTTTGAACAATACCCTTTTAAACTCTATCTGGATGATCCAACTATTAGTGGGCAAGTATCCTTCAAATATAACATCCCATATATCTATATATACCTGCATTTTCAAAAGGAGAATGAAGGGCATTAGGAGACCGAGTTAAGATATTAAAGCTCTGATATACAAACTCCACAGTGAGACTTCAGTAAGTCAGAACAGATCCTTGGCTCCGTGATTTTTCCAAGCAAATTCTAGGCTAACATGGTATGGGAAAAACAATGGGAGTATGAATGTAAAGGGGGCCATTCGTGTGTGTTATTCAGAGATGATTGCTTCAGTAGAATTACTTCCTCTACTCCACAATTAAATCTCATCTCTCAAGTGCTGTGAGTAAAAAAACCAAGCTAAACTCACAAGCTATTTAGTACTTAGCTTTGTTTTGGGTTACTGTATTCCACACCTAAATACAAGATTTTAAGCCCAACGCTTGTATCATTTTCCCTCCACCATATTGGTTTGTCTAATCTTAAATATATTGTCCCATTTCACCAACCATCTCAGAGTTAGTATCTTTCCATTTAATTACTTACTGTTACAGTATTATGTTTAAAAACCAAATCATAGGTTTTTATGGCAATAAACAATTTTTTTTCAGCTTTAAAAATTTTTTTAGACCCAGACAATGACAGCAGAGAATCCCTTTCATACATACTATCTTCAGGAAATACTATTGATCTTGTTCTGTGTTGGTCGTTAAACAGCCATTTTGTAACTGCTAATTTAAGTCTTTGACAAAGACTACCCATTACACAAATGCTGCAGGAAAAGGATTTGTAAGAAAATGGAAGACTAAATAAGGCCTTGAATAGCTTTATTGAAATCTGTATAAATAAACATGCGCATTTCAAATGTAAACCCAAGTGAACTCAAGTGCAGACAAAATTTTAACCTCTGTCATGCAGGAGGTTAGTTTACATTTAAAAAAAACCAACTTCAAAGCAGCTTTAAAATACCAGGATGAAACACCAGTTTTAATATCAAGGTATAAAGCAAAGCCATGTCCAACATATCTCATTTATATCCTGGTCAAATGCAATTTTTTAAACTTTTTAATGCTAACATAAATAAATAATTTACCAAAATGTGCACTCACAGAGTGAACTTTTATTTACAATACACAATTTATAACCTATTGTATTTGATTAGTTCAAGTGAAGAACATTATACTTTTTGCTTTTTTTCTTTTTTTAAATTACTCGTTTAAACAGTGGGACACGAAGCAATTCTCCAGGTAGTAGATATGTGAAGTGTGCCCCTGCACTTAAGAGCCTCTCTCAAAGGCAGTATTGTATACAAATCAGCAATACATTCTTCCAACTAGATCAAAGGGAAAGCAGCAAATTAAAAGATGTTTCAAACTGTCACACTTTTTTTGGCATCCTGGACCCCTGAACATAGTTAACTAAAATCCAATTCAAAGTTTGTATGCCTTATATACTGTACAGGTTCTGACTTGAACATGCAAATGCCAATTCTCTTACAATGAGTTACCTTTTCAGATATGCTGTAAGGCTATGGTGAATTCCATCAGGAACACACAAAGAAAATTAACAGGCCTACCTTTAAAGCCATTTTGTTCATTAACAATTTAAAGGCAGACTATACTGAAAAAATTCTCATCTAAGCCCAATACACAGTCATTACTATGGATACAGAATACTATTAACTCCGACCCTATTACAGAGTAGTTTGCAAGCTGCCAAACTACAAAAACTGGGGAGAGAGAACTTACAGCACAATTTTAAATTTTGGACTGACACCAGATTAAAATTATGCATGTCTTATAAGCAAGATAACAGGAATTATGTCTGCAGAGTAGATTCCAACAAGCAACAAAGGATACTTACATTTAATTGAAAAATTTTCTGTTAATGCAGCATGAAATCCAGAACCTGTTCCACAACAGTAAGATGAACTTAGTATTCTGGATACTCAACTATATCATAAAAGGTTAAAACACCTTTTCAAGCTCTTTCTTCTATTGTGGCCGAATTAATGAAAAAAAAAAAAAAAGAAGGTGGTAATTTTTAGGGAGAAACAAAAATTTGCTGTTTCAAGAAAACTACTGCTTATATATGTATGACATTTTTACTTGTAGTCTGTGTGACAGTCTAAGGAACATGTATATATTCATCCAGAAACTAGACTTGGCAGTAGTATTCTTGCAGTACTAAGAAAATAAATGTCAGAAGTCCACAGATTTAAAATTTTAGTTATTAACTCACATCCAAAACAAAAGAAAACATAATCCATCAGAACAGCAGCAGAAAACTTAAAAGGGGTTTATTTGTGATTTCCTATATATAGCTTGTGAATACAAGACTGTAAATGCATTAGAGACAAATTCTGTTAAAGTTTTTATTGTTTCACTTCAAGTACTGCACATGTTAAAATGTAATAAAGATTTACATTCTGTTATCTGAAATTCCCCATCTCAGATTTTTATTCTTAATTTGGTGGGCAATTTCACTCTTTCAAGGTATCCCCTGTACGAAAGTCTCTTTTATGGCTTCTAGTTCTTCCATTAGTTAGTGTGCATACAATTTTCATTTTCTATATCATTATCATTTTCATTGCTGTCTTCATCACTTTCTAGTGGGATGCCTGTGGCAGCTGAAGCACCTTGTTTAGTTTCCCGGTCAAGAGGGAAAAAGCCAGTTCCACTGATCGTGTCCTGTCTCTGGTAGAAAAGCACATATGCTGCTTTGGACTGTAAAAGAGAAAAGTTTAATATGCTCATGAGGCTCCAAACAAAACGTTTACAATCTAAGTTAACATTTTTTTTTGGTGCTTTCAAGTCTATAAGGTAAAATTACAAAGAAATCCAAAGCCTTCATATATAAGTTATTTTTGCATGTCGGAGCAAACAATTTTTCTTTTGTACTGTCCTTTGAAAGTATACGAATTACTACCTACAAATTTACTCTAAGGTTCATGATTTACTTTTCATTTTTCTTCCTTCAAGAAAACATCATCAACAGTCCCAATTTTAGAAACACAAAAGGTACTTGCCACTATTTGGTCCTCACATGCAGTGGACACACTACTGTCATCAAAGTAGTACCATTTTCCATCATCCTTATTTTTTGCAAAAGCAGTATCTAGGACAAAAAATTACAATGTCTAAGGACTTTGTGTTTTCACAGATGTAATACAATCAGTTGCTAGAGTCTGTTACTGTCAAACACTTGACATATAACTAACTGAAACTTATTAATGCTATTAGACTCACACTTCAACACTTTTTTTTAGGCAAAGAAAGCTTAATAAAATTTCCCTCCTAAAGAAAATGTATAGTGAGAAAGGACAGTTAAAATTCCTCAGTCACTTTTTCATTTTTTCTCTCTTCTTTCAAGGAGACACACAATGTACAAAAATACAGACAAGACAAAATCAGTTGTCAGAATACACTAGCTCTTACAGAGCTCTTACATTTCCTCTTCTCACAACATGCATAACTAGAAGTATAAAAGAATTTACAATTAGCTTTGAAAGCTC
Organism: Aegotheles bennettii; assembly: GCA_013398125.1. Taxonomy (NCBI): domain Eukaryota; kingdom Metazoa; phylum Chordata; class Aves; order Caprimulgiformes; family Aegothelidae; genus Aegotheles; species Aegotheles bennettii. The sequence goes on from VZRW01005039.1 coordinate 80,885, forward strand.
ATTTCATATAGATTTCTGTGTTAGAATAATTGTGAAAGCATTTCATGGTAATTAAAAAACTTGTCCCTCAATCATTAAAAAAAATGCTGTTGATTCAAAGTGATCAGTACTTAAATAAAAATAAACATGGAAAGAAAGCTAATATGTAGAATGCTGATATTTGTTATTGACTTACAATGCCCTCCTCCCATTCCTCCATAGTGGTTGGAGACAGCAATCAAGTTGTAGCGGCAAGGCCCTGCATTTGGATTAATAAGGAACTCTGACATGTCCAAGTCACTGGTTAAAAAAATAACAAACAAAAAAACCAACGAAAACAAGGTCGTGTTAATAATATTTTTAACCATTTCACATTTTGGTGGTCTTTGAGCCCTTTACTTCATATTAACAACAAAAAACACATACACCAGATTATGCTGACAGTGCATCTCTCTCTGTGAGGAGTGAAACAGGAACCAGTAATCTTTGTCAAAATTATTGATAGAGTTCTTCCATGCATATTTACTATTATTATTTTTTCAACTTCGTAAGTTTCACCTACAAGCATTTTATCATCTGTGTTTACTTGATCTACACATGCAAGCTGAGAACAAAACCATTTTACATAACTGCTGGATTGAACATGTGTCCTAGTCATGCTAGCTTCTACGCTTCTAGCACCAAGATAATTAGATTCCTTACTTTATGGGAAAGTCAACCAATGTGTCCAACTTGTCCCTCATATATCTGCTGTAGGAAAAGCGCTTTAGATGAACTACCAGTACGGGGGGCAGTGACCACAAGTCTAACTTCTTGGTAGCTTGCTGATGTTCTTTACAATTTGGACAATACCTAAAAGCAAAAAACACACAAACAAAACCAAACAATTTTAAATGTCAGTATGTATGTTAAAATACATTACTATAGAGAAAGCCAAGGAACTGAATGAGCAAAACCTGAAACACACATACATGTTCCATCTTCTGTTACTAATGCCACTGATATCCCTTCCAGTTTAAAACGTGAGGTGCTAGTGCACAAGAATGCTCACAGTGAAGCCTGACAGCATTTTAAACACAAAAGCAGCTCCCCATTCTCATCTCCTATAGTAGTCCCTGTATCTTTAGTTAAAACATAGCTTACTCATATTTTATAAAAAAAGATGAAGGGTTATGAAAATACTTCAGGAAAACCAACTATATGAAAATCCATAAATAACAGACAAATGTGGTTCTTCCAAGTTTCAATTGCCAAATTCTTCCATCTCCCACCCCATCCCAACTACCACTAAAACCAGATAATAGTGACTACTAGAATCTGAAAAAACTCCTTATTAAAAGAACTTGCCTCCTTATTAGGTGAATACTAAACAGACTGCGATTTACAAATTTCTGTTCCCTGCAATGCATGCTTGAATCTTTCAAGAACTAAGGCTCAGAGAAAAAGGCAAGTAAGAACAATGCATGAAAGCAACTTTTCTGTCAAGTGGTCTATGTATATTCTACATCTTGGTATCTAACAAGTAAAGATCTAGGAAAGAAAGAGATAAGCTCTAATCAAAAAAACTTTAAGGGCAGGCTGTTTTCTCAGTTGGCTTAGAATATCTGCAATACAAATAATTCTGGGCTAGGGATGATGAGTTCACGTAGATTAGATCTGTGAAGACTTGACAAACAAACAAAGAATGTAATTAATGACCTCCTGTGACATGTATCTAGCAGCAATTGCTTGACTTTTTTGTACTTTGTAGTTTAACTACTCTGTTTAAAATGTGCTGCAAAAATGGAAGTACTTCACCAGACTTGAGTTATATGGTATCTCAAAGAGTCTATCCAGTGTTGTATAACCTAGCCAACCCAGAAGAAAATGAGAATTTGTAAGTCAGCCCCCTCCCCAATCCAAATAAAGGAGGATCTCTGGTGACAAAATCTGGAAGTCCCCTGAACTTTTAAGTATCTACAAAAAAAAAATGGCAGACTCTCTTCTCAAACTTAATTCTGAGGTTCCAGCGTTGATGAAGGATTCTTATTTGATAGAAAATTCCTGAAGAAGAAGGATCTTACAGGACATCCTATAATTGTGAATATTCAGATATGATTCCAAATCATAATTTGGAAGAACCATGAACCACAATAAAAGTCTCTGTCAAAAACTTAATGGTTGGAACATGAATTTGAGATGTTCTATTGACTATAGACATAAGCACATCCTCATTTAATTTATCAATGACAAGGGAAGCTATGTATTTGCATTAAAAAACTTCAGTATGCACCAACCTTTCTCATCTCAGAAAGGAATATTTGTTTAAACCACTGTGTTGGATTTGGCACAATATTATTAATTCACTGCAGATCACAGTTCATATCTCGTGGATCTACCCTTTCTTCATACCCTTCTGTATACAGTACAATTTTAGTTAAGCAACCAATGAAAATAGAAAATATGTTGAGAATTTTCAACTGTGCTTGAAATGACAATATTAAATATACCATTAAGAAATCAATTAGGTATCTCTGTTAATCTTCAAGTGTGTTTCTGATTACATTTTGAGAGATACACCACGGAACATAACAATTTTAATTTTTTGTTCTTACCACGGGTCTTCAGCACCTAATTTTTCCTTTGTTGTGAACAGCTCAATGCAATCTTTTAATTTCACAAAAGGCTTTTTGGGAGGCTTATATTCCACACTTCCGTGTTTTTCAAAATCCTAAAGAGAAGTATTTCTTGAGTTAAGAGAACAAATGAAACAAAACTCAATTTAGTGATGTCGTCTTACTATGAACAGTAACTACAAAGCTCCTATATATGGAAAAACTGATAAGAAACCATCCAATCAAAAAGTTTTCACAGCTTCAGATTTACTTCCAAATTAGTAAGCTTCAGATTTGCTAATTACTTAGATGTGTAAATGAAGTTTATTTATGACAACATATTTACTACAAATAATGTGAAAGATATACTAGCTGCTTCTTTTGAAGGCTTACAATCTCTTGTGTCACATTAATTAAATTGTATTTTTTACATTTAAGTTTTATTAGTGCTGTAAAGGGGAGCAACATAAACAGCTTACCTCTGCTGCACTATCATCAAAATATAACTTCTTCAATTCAGGATCCCAATCCAAAGCAAGGAAAGATCTTTCTAAGATTAAAAACATGTTTTCACTTAATATTATTTCTTGCTTTACATGAAATTGTGTTAACTTTGGGCAAACACTCTTCAAAATGAATTAAACAATGCTAGCATAAACTTAAGATGAAAAATTGAAGTACACACAATTTCTGAATTTCTAAGTGAATTACAATAACAAATTCATTATTTATACTGAATTTACTATTGGAAAAGAAGATATATCAAATAGCATACTGATAGAATGAAACTTTATTATATGGAAGTGGAGTCAGGAAAAAAAGTATCACAATCAAATGTTGCCCAACCTGTTCCCCATGACTTACCATCAAGCCTAGGTTGCCTATCATCAAATCTAATATGCCTGGTATCATCTTTGATGTAGTTTATGTCAGTATTGCCTAAGTTATTGAACTGGAATGTAAACAATCGCTTTTTGTGTCCCATGAGTGGTTGACCTTTGCAAGTATCCTCAGTACATAATCCATTTTCAGAGTCATTGTCACCTCCAACTGAGTCTTCTGACTGGCTATTTTCATTCTCTGAAGGAAGTTCTTGATCCTGGCTTGATTCATCATCTTGCTCATCTGTTTCCATTTCACCTGAAAAAAATGGATGAGTAAGGAAGAAGAGATGAGGCAGAATAACAGTAATTGAAATACACTACAGAATTAACTTCAGTTTCAAATTGAACACAAAATACTAAGTAAATTTAGATATTCCAGTCTTACTTGGAGATCCTTCTTCATGCATTCCATTTGGGCCATTACCATTGATACCATGGTCCTTACAGCAATGTAGGGATCCTTCAGTGTCTTCACTTACAGCACACGTTTTCACATATCGGCTAAATATAACACATGAAAGCAACAGTTAGAATCAATGGATTTTTAAATATTTACAGTATTCAAGCCAGATAATTAAAAAGGTTACAGCAAATCCTTTCTAGTGTACTGTATTCCTGCATGCCTTTCTAATTTATTCAGAAGTAATAGTTTTATTGCTTACCATGTCTACTGTTACAGGCACACCTGAAATTCTGCTCATCTGTGATCTTACATTTTTGGTGTTTACTTGACTTTATACAACTGATTCTTGGTGCTAGTCTATTTGTCCAGAAATCACTTCTTTAACTGTTCATTAACCATTTTGTCTACACAAAATAATATATGGGTTCACTTGCAGAGAAAGTTACATCAACAGAAAAGGAAGCATTCATAAATTGGAGGTTGTATGATTCCAATTTCTTCCACATCATGACACTTATTGCAGTCTAGTCTCAGAAAGGGTCTACCACGTAGTTTTACAATACAAATTAGTATATTAACTTGTGGGAAGTATAAGCATAGCAGAATTGGCAAAACATTCCCATGTTACCAAGCCCTAACAAACAGCTATATATACAGCAGAATTATTTCCCCTAAACTGACATTACTGATTGGCTCTCTATTGTCTTCTTCAATAATTTTTGGATGAGGTCATGCTAACAAAAAATCACATTAAAATCCACACTAATTCACATCTCAAAGTAGCTAAAATTTTAGATTTAATATAATTCACAGAAAGCAAATAAAAGACTAAGTACTCAAATCTAACCAGTTTGTTAGCAATGCATGTAAAAATAAACACGTACCGATTCCAACTATTAGCATTATTCATAACAAATGCATTTTTCTTTAAACAATAACCTTACCACATTCTTAGCAGCAGCAGGTTATACAGTTTATCTTCAGTATTGTTTCTAGGCACTGCTATGAGAAAAGGTTGACCAAACAGTGAAGAACCACTATGGCTGTAGCTAGTGTGCCTGCATTTTTCCCTTAAACAAACAGGAATTATAACTTGTTCTGTATCTTCTGTTCTATTGATAGCAATTTCAAATCTAAAAGAAAAACAACCAGAAACACAAAGGACAACTGTCATTTAAAAGGCTACAAAGGGGAAAAATTAAAAAATAATAAAACCTCAAAGATTTGACTTTGTCTTATGTCTAGGTTTTAATCTTTTGCAAATAATAAACTACAAGAGACGTGAAGCATGTTATCTGTACTTACACATAAATGTCATCACGTTCCATAATACTACTTAGATTTTCATCCATGCCAAATATCCTGTGGAACCTGTGGTTGTATATATCAGTAACGATCATCTAAAAAGAAAATGGAGTATACATCATTAAATGAGGTTAATATGTGTTAAAATATTCATTGCTGTGCTTCATATATGAAATCACTCTTACCTTATCTGCAGCAACCCCAGACAAAGCCGACAATGCTGTGCAAAGATCCAATATATTTCCAATTTTGGGAACAACTACTTTGTACTAAAAAAAATAAAAGTGTCACTTCAATTTCTTAAGAGAACAATATGCATGAGAAAAAAGCAAACAGCTTATCATGTTCAATGTACTTCACGTACTTCTTTAAGATTCCTGAAGTTAAGGTGTAAAGTACGTAAATCAACTAATACAAATTCTGTAAATTGTTGAAACATAGTAGTTACCTTCATAACTTTACTCATACAAACACACACATTTTGAATACTTCATTTATTAGTCCATACAATGCTTTCTTAAAATGTTATTTTACTTTCTCCATAAGAAGACTAACAGCACCAATTACTTAGATTTATATTTCAACAGTACCTACTTATTCAGGCCTTGAAATGTTATGCACGCTATTGACTAGATTCTTAAATTTGGAATACAACACAAGTTTTTTATAGAGTATTACTGGGGAAAAAAGCAAAGGCAGGCAATAGATGGAGACAATTCTAATTTCACATGCAGAGAGAGAACCTGATGATTAACAGTCAAATAAAACTTCTCTGTGGCTTCCCTTAGTGTAGTACACCTGCAGTTTGTAATGAAACTCCACACAGGACTCTTACCTGTTATTTGCATAATAAACAAAGACAGGATTAATTAGAAATGAGGTATTATAACTCTGTAATTAATTGCCAAGTTCAGCATGTGTTTGGCATCTTCTTAAGTCTTATAGTTATTTAGATTCACAAAAGCTCTACTGAACTCATACTCTTCCCAATCTCTATTCATTCCTGCATAACCATCTCACATGTCATACAGGGTCATCTTCAACTACTGCGTGTCCCTTGTGCAAACCTGTTCTCGCAAATAAGTAAAACTGTACTGCCTGCAGGTGTACTGCAGGCTCATCTCCCACTATTTAACACGTCCCTTTATCTTTGATTTCCTTAACTCATATTGCCTTTGAGAACACTCCTTTTCTGCCACTTTCCTTCTTACAGTACTCTGATTTCAGGTGCTAAAGCCTTTTTGCAAGTCTGCCCAACTGCCCATGTCTTATTTATTTCATCTATCCTTGCTCACCCCATAAGGTACAGTTAGAACCATTTCATCCTGATTTTGTTACCCTAATCTGTGTACCTTGTTTCATGCCATTCTAAGCTGTATAATACCATCCTTCCTAAAAAAGTCAAAAGGGTATTCTTTACAAAGAAATCTTTGATTTTTTTTCTTTTATATTTAGTCATGTGGTTTTTTGCATCACTTATTGCCACTATTTGCCTTTTGAGGATTATTTGCCTAATAAACTGAGGAATTAAGTTTGGATTAAATATTTTTTTAATAACCATACAAATTCATTACAGCAACACTAAAATAAAAAATGAGGACAGCATACATTTCAAAGATTAAGAAGCCTTATCAACACAAACATAAAGAAATTACCAATATCTTCCTTGAAACTGATAGAAATATAAGAAGGCATGTATAGTCTTCCTCAGGCATGCTAAGTGGAACTTCAGAACACACACCAGAAAACTAAAGCTTGTTGGATTTGCTTATTGTACTTATAAATTTAAAAAAGTAAAGGAACCCAGGTTCATTGTTAATGCCACACGAATCACGAGTTCTGTGCATAAACTAACAGGCTTACCTGCATAGGCTTTGCAAGCGGATCCATTCTAACTAAATAAACTTCCAAAGTGCGTTCTTTTTTCATGGGTAAAGGAAGTGTCAAGTAACAAAAGGGATCAAAGGTTACAGATATCTTAGCACATTCAGGACAAACTAGGGTGGATTTAAAAAGGCCATGAAATATATCTACAATGATGGAATCATTTCTTTTTAAATGGTTTTCCCAGGCTTCTTCAGCAACCACCTGTAATTAAAGCACAACCTGGGTTATGACAGAGTAGTAAGAAATGAATAGTGAGAATTATTAGTAAGAGTACTTGATTGAACATTCTCAGGTACCCCCCAAACATAGAAATATCACTCCAAAGGACTCTGTAAGATATGTTATGACTATCAGGATCACAGGTTAAAAGATGTATGTTTTTCCTAGGACAGAGATTCTGTTAGTGGTATTACACAGTCTGAGAGCGACTTCAAGTGCCTTGGGGCCAGACTAATGCAAATAAAACTAAAAATTCCATCTGAAGTAACTCATACTTGTACAAAAGACACTTGTAGTTCAATGGTCCAGGAGTTTCCCTAAAGTAAGAGTACTAAAGAGAGACAGAACACTGCATATTGTAGATATAAGAATAAAAGAACAGAATGGAAACTGTTCTCACAACTGAACTCAGCATTGAATTGAATTGAACAAAAGGGTCTTATCAAAACCTTAACATTCTCCAACCCTTGACAGTTATCTTCCATATAAACAAAAATTCACACAGGCACTTGAAAAAGATCTGGTTTAAGGCCTTAGCTTTTTTTCTGAAATCTCTTCCAGAAAAAGTAACAGGTGATCACTGTCCCAACCTTTCAGTGCACAATCATATAGAAGTATTTTGCAACATATAGCCTTGACTAAAATGAAGAAAATCAACACCAAAAACATTACCTTGTCTGGTCTCCCATCTGCATCCTTTAGCTGAATGTAAGGCTTTTTCCTAATTCGATTCAAATCCTCATGTAATCCATCCAAGAGAAAAGCCAGTAGCTCTTGACAATCTTGTTGCTGATAACCAGAAAACTGTGGTGCAAATCGTCCCACTTGTGTCTAAAAAAAAGAAATACAAATACTTCTGGTACCTCAATTGTTATAACAGGTACTGCCAAGATGCTATGGCAGAAAGTTGAGATGGTAAAACTTAGTCATAAAAGATAAGCTTTTCAATGGAGACGGGAAGCCAAAACTAATTCTCAAAGACCGAAGCATAAGGACAGTCGATACATTTAAATATATATCCAGGTGTTTTACCAGTTAAAATGAATGGACTGCATACTGATGAACATTACTTCAAATTCTTATTCTTGCATATTTCCATATTTTTAAACTACAAAAGCAAAACTGACAATGTACCTTCAGGTTAAATCCCCTACTGACCTTAAATGCTCTTGGGGTAACATAGCTGTATTTTCCTGACCACATTTGCTTGATAAGCTCTGCATAAGATTTTGCTATTTCACCTCGCATTCCTAAAGGATTGTCAAAATTCAGCTCTTCTTGGTATTTATCATTGAGGAAGTATTCTGTAAGAGGAGGTGTGTTGCTCAGACACTGTAAACAGAAATACAGCCACATTAGAACAGTGATTTGAATTAGCTCTAAACAAAGAATGTTTGAACTTTGTTAAAACAGCCATGAATAATATTTTAAAATGTGATGCCTAATGCCTGCAAGGGAAAAAGAAGAAAAAAAAAGAAAAAAAAAGATCTTTTCCAGAAACAAACAATGGTTTTAAACTAAGACTGACTGCAGCTATCACCAGAAATTACGCACAGATAATATTTTTCAAAAGCTTTATGTCAGAATTTACTAGACATAGTAGTCCAGTCAACCACAGTGTGACAACACAAATTGTACTCAAGTTCAAAACAAACAAAAGAATACATGAATAGTAGCTTTATGAAACTCCTTGCTGTTATAGATGCACAAAGTTTACAGGGCCTCAAGGACAGACTGCATAGGTACTTGGAAAACAGAGCCAACAGGGCTTATTAAATCAAATTACACCACATTCAGAACAACATGTGAGCTGAAAATAGTTGAAAACTACAAGAGATTTTTCTTTTTTGGCAGGAGTGGGAGGGAAGGGAAGATGAGGACGCTTGCCCTATTCCTTTTCCTCCTAGGCATCTGCTTATGGATGCTGTTGAAGACACCTGTAGGTGAGGCTTCTGGCTCAGCTGCAAAAGGGTCCTGCTTTTATACTCTTAGAGACAAAGCCAAAGCCAGCGTTATAACAGATCTATAGATATTCACTTGTGTGGGCATGCAGGTTCTCATGCTCTCGAAGTTGGTCACACCTAGAGCGTTGGTCAGGCACCATGGCGCGGCCAAACGTGGAGGTCATGGAACAGCTGCACACATATTTTCCCTGCCTTATTACAACAGATAGTTATAACAAATACACGCTTTATCAAACACACTTTATGAAAGACACTTTTTCATGTTTCTCACAGTCATGAGCGAGGATCAACTCTCAGTCAGGCTCTCATCCACTACAATCCTCTGTACCAGTTTGTCTCCTCCGTCAGTACTCAGAGACAGCAGGATGTAATCACTAAGTATGACTTACAAGTTTAGGAAACCTGTCTCAATTTTTGTGTTCTACTCCTCACACAAACAGAGCACTAAAAACCTAGTAATTTCACATTTTGGTGAAAGATGTTCTGTTTTGTCTGGATAAATTCACAGCCATAACTCTAGAGGGAATGTAAAGCAAAAACGAAAATCGCTGAAATACCCCATTGCAAAGTTCTCAAGAGCTGTTGTTAAAAAGTCAAGTATATATAATAACACTGATGGAAAACACACAAAAATGAAAATATGGGGGGAAAAAGAAGTGTTTTTAATTAAAACATTTACTTGCATTCTTTTCCCATTTTTTGAATCACAAAATGAAAACTTTGTGAACTCTCAGGTTTTCACTGCAAAAGGAAAAAAAACATCCCACAGAGCTCTAGTCACTAGTATCCCACCAAAAGTGCAAAGCAATACTTAGGAAAAATCCACAGGTGGCAGCACAGCAATGCTTCAGGAAATCAATTATTTTTCTATTTTTTTCAGCTTAGAGCACAGCCATGCACGTAAGTGAATGTGAATAAAACATCTACTTGTTAAATACTTTTTTTTTGCTTGATATGGTTTTAAGCATTCATAATATGTTTTCATAAAGTCCACCAGCTCCCTTTTGTCTTTCCTGTTTTATTTAATGCTCAGATCTGCAAAAGTAGACATTTAGGCCATGATAACAAAAATAAAGCGTTAGGTGTTAGCACTGAAGTAAATTAAAATTAGATACACGGAATACTCCTTCAAAAAGTCTGAAAAATCTATAAAAGGAAAAAAGTTCCAATACAACCAAAATATGAACTAATATAAAATTATTATTTTTAAAAATTAGAAACAGTGATAAGACAACAGCACCTAGGAGAAAGACAATGGATTCTTAACCTTCTTGGCCTTACTTCTACTCAGCTTGCAGCTGTTTGTGGTACTACAGAAGATCTTAACCATCTCTTCACCATCTCTCCTCTAGTAGTCTTGAGGTTTTTAATACTGAAAGCCTCTACTTGGAAAAGCAAATCACTAAGATGAAGGGGCAAGCTCATCTACAATAGACTGAAGAACTATTTAATGAAGTTGCAACAATTTCAGAGTATTTCAGAAACTGTCAGGATTATCACATTTCTACCTAGAATGGTTACAAGTTTGTCAGACTCTTGGAGAGCAAGATGTACAAGGAACTGGCCCTCTTTTTCAAGGAAAATTGGTAACAGTTCTGATGCATACCATCTTCAGTGTACATGAGATGAAAGCAAGGAGAAGCTGTCTCAGAAATTCAGTGTTTTCTGAAGCAGAAATGGCTCTTATGCTGTCTGGGAAGGATGAAGATCGGAGAAAAGGGATAATCAGCAGGAGAGTGGATAAACTAAACTCTGCTTCTGTTGAAGGAAGCTACATTGATGACACCCAGCACTGACTGAGTGGAAGGGATCAAAGCACAGCTTTTGGAACAGAATATGAATGGAAATATAAACCATGTCAGAGTCTAAAACTCTCCAGTAAACAGTAAACTTGTCTAAAGAAAACAGATTTGTCCTGATAAACAACTCTGTGTTGACATAATTGTGAAGGAAGACACCTTAAGAAGGTAAGAAAACTAGAGTGGTTAAGCAAAGTAGATCAGAGAAACACAGAATAATTGAGGTATCTCTGGAGACTGTCTGGTCCAACCCACCTGCTCAAAGAAGGGTCAACTACACCAGGTTCCTTGGGACTGTGTCCAGCCAGGTTTTGAGCATCTCCAAAGATGGAGGCTCCACAATTTCCCTGGAAAACCTATTCCACTGTTTGATAACCCTCACTGTAAAATAGAATTTCTTATATGTAAATAGAATTGCCTGTGAATCAGTTTGTGCTCATTGCCTCCTGTCCTTTCAGTGGGCGCCACTGAGAAGATTCTGGCTCAGTCTTCTTTTCCCTCCCCCATCAGGTATTTATATACACTGATGCAACTGCTCAGGAGCCTTCTCTTCCCCAGGCTGAACAGCCCTGGCTCTCTCAGCCCCTCCGTGAAGGTCAGATGGTGCAATCTCTTGATCACCTTTGCGGCCTCTCACTGGACTTGCTCCAGTGTGTCCCTGTCTCTCTTGTACTGGGGAGCCCAGAAGTGAACCCAGCACTCCAGGGGTGTCTCGCCAGTGCAGAATGGAGGGGAAGGATCACCTCCCTTGACCTGCTGGCAATGCTTTCCCCAATGCAGCCCAGGAGGTTGTTAGTGCAAGGTCACATTGCTGGCTTGTGTTCAGCTTTTTGTCCACCAGAACCCCAGGTGCTTCTCTGCCAAGCTGCTTTCCATCTGTTTGCTTGCCCTCACCCCTGTGTGTACTGGTGCTTGGGGCTGTTCCTCCCCAGGTGTAGGCCTTTGCATTTCCTTTGATTGAACTTCATGAGGTTCCTCTCTGCCCATTTCTCAAGCCTGTTGATTTCCCTCCGAATGGCAGCACGCACATCTGGTGTGTCAGACCCTCATTCCAGATTTGTGTCATCTCTAATCTTGCTGAGGGTCCACTTTGCTCCATCATCAAGGTCAAAGCCTAGAGCACCCAATATTCCCAAGCTGAATTCCCTAGTCTGCTATTCATATACTATCTGGGCCCATGCCTTAGGTGCTTCCAAGATTAGACAAGATCAAATATGTTCAGAGTGCTTTGGCCATAGCCATCACATCTCTGGCCAGAATAATCCAGTGTTACTCTGATAACAGTAGGAGGTGAAATTAATGGCAAATTAATGCAGTGAGATGTATGCTTTCAGTGCAATTGGAGAAAAGGTAGAACTACAGTGGTGGCAAGAGGAAGATGACAGTAGAACTTGTAGTCTGCGAGACCTTAGTGTTTTAAGAACAAATCATACTTTCATTAAAATGCATTTTCATGGATTTCTTTGATAACATTAAACTGAACAATACTTTCTTTGAGAGATATAGTAGGTGGAACTGAAAGATACTTTATGCTTCCTTGCTAAGAAAGCTGCCAAATAACGCATTTGAACCAAGGACATACTAAAGGTACTATGCCAAACTAAAGGCTGCACTGCTCAATAAACACCTAATTTTCTTACTCAGAGCACTGTCTCATGAATCAGCAAGACTGTATTTACTAATTTACATTACAGTTTCTCAGAACTTATTTGAACACTTGATTCCCTAAATATAACTAAAAAGCAATGAAGTCAAAGGTGGTATGTTTTAGAACACAGCCCTCAGAATTAAATCTAATTAACAGAATGGGATGCTGATATGAACTGTAGTAAGTCAAAATTATCCTTGTTTTTCATCAATCTAGCTTGATGAACAATGTAGCATCATAAAAAAAAATCACTATATACTAAGAATATCCTTTTAATTCCGCTTTTAAAAGACAACTCTGGTTCACACATTAAACACAGAAATATATTCTTATTTTTTTTCTTTACAATAGCATAATGATGCATTTCAGTAATCAAGAGAGGTTACATATAGAATTTTTATTTAGAATGGACTGCCAAACGTGTCCCTCCCCCTTTCAGTTTAACCATCTTTTGTGCAGTATGATAAAAAAAAATATTTCCTGCATTGTTTAACTTCTCTCTAAGTATGCTCATGAAAACCTTTTTAGAAACAATAATAAATTTAATTTTATGGATGCCTTATATAAGTAAGTACAGAATAACCCCATTTACCATTACAGGCTGGGGCCTGACTGGCTGGATAGCAGCTTTGCTATCCAGTGTTCCTTTTTTGTGGAAATCTGGAAGAGCCAGCAGTGCATCCCTGTGGGAAAGGCGGCCGATTGTAAGCTGGGCTGTATTAGCAACAGTAGCCAGGGGCAAAGGGAATCAAGTCTTCCCCTCTATATGGCACATGTGAGACTGCAGCTGGAACACTGTCCTGTTTATAGCCAAAATTATTCTCTGTATCTATATACAATGAAGGGATAAAAAATCTGCACAGACTTTGAAACTCCTGAATATTTCTTCGACAAATTTTAACGACTTCATAAACTTAGCTTACAAATGTATCTGAAACTACTTTTTTTCCTGAACAGGTAAAGAAGGAATTCAACATTATTACTCTTTTTTTCATTTCACCCAAAGAAATCACAAACATAAGTCACGAACCCTTGTGATGACAAAGGAGGACATAAACTCTGAAGTTAACTCTTGGTTAAGATCTAGTATCTTTAGACTCGGCAAGAAAAAAATCTGAACGAGAACTTAAATACACTTTACAGGTTTTTGACTGCTTTGATGACAAAACACAAGTTCCAGAACTAAGCAAAACTACTAGTTCTTTCTGATCACAAATTAATCTAGCACTGCAGCTTCGACTTAAAAGAACTAAGTTTTGGTTTTGTTTTGTTTTTTTTTGTCTTGGTAAGAGTAATGCTAGGTATACCAGTATTTCTCTTGCAATCATAGTGAAGAAACAAGCTATTACAGTCCTGTAAAATAACTCATCCATGAAATAATAGCTATTCAAAGGGGAAAGGTCAAAGGGAAAGATGTCCAAAGGTTTCCTGCACGATAACCTGTGCACTAAAAGTACATGATAATTAGTTAGAAATAAAGGCCCAGTAATCCACCGGTCATCTACTTTTGGACACTTCAGCACTATGACCTGTACTCAAGCGCATCTCAAAATGAAAAAGTGTTTTTCATAACATGCATGCATGGCAATCATTACAACAAGCGAAGAATCCCACTTAAGGGTTCACTCATGTAGCATGCTGGTCAAACCCCTTTCTGACACTGATCACTGTGCAAAACCAGGGCAAACAATGAATGCTGCTATGTAAATCAACTTTTCTAGTATATCAATATAGATGTATTACTTCCTCACTTTTAATCCTATCCTGCTACTTAATGGACTCTCTTAATAATTAGCTTCCAAACATGATACAATATACAAGATATCAGTTTTCAAGTAATAATACAAGCTCATTTTTTTCTAAAGTACATACCTGAATCGCTGAATTCATAAAACATGTATTCCCCAAGTTACTCAGGCCACACAGGCCTGGCTGCTCATTGTGTCTTCCTGGTTCTGAATAATCATAATTCTTATAAGCAGTATATGATGGGAGACAATAGTTTGAATTTTTCACACTGTAAAAAAAAAAAACACCTTTCACAATGTAAACATGTACTCTATAGTACATTAATACATACAAGTACTTTATAAACTTAAACGATTAAAAATGTTAAAGTAACTTCTGTGAACAAGAAAGGATTTTAAAGAATATTTAACTTCAGCAATAGCATGAACTACAATTCAGAAGGCACCTCTGAAAACAACCAAAATCTAATGTACTGCAATAACTGTAATTATTAGATCCCTACCCCTTCTTGATAGGAGCAGCTTCACAGCTTACTCCATTCTTCATTGCTCCATCAAATTTAATACACTCAGACTTTAGACACCACCAGCAGCAATCAATCATTTATGTCCCTTTTGCATCCTGCTACTGCAAGAGAGTGAAGCCGGTGGGAATGGGAATGCAGAGTTACAGGTGAAAGCTGAGATTTCCAAGGCCACTGTGGCATAGCTGCCTCACTGCATCAGAGAGTCTATTTATAGCTTCCCTGCTAAGACAGCACAATCCAGCATGCAAATGCAGGAAAGTCTTGAGAGGTAAAAGAATGCGCAAAATGCCTTGTAACAACTCCATTATAAATCTCTATGATACATCTGGAGAAACTGCAGAAGACTGAAATAGGTAAAATGGTAAGATTTAAAGCAGTTGGTTTCCAGATGAGATCATGCAAATACTAAATATAGAATAAACCTCAAAACAGTAAAGTAAGCATATCCGAGAACACTAGAAAGGCAAAAGAATCTTCTAACAGGATGCTCCATAACATTACAGATCTTAGAAAAAACAACCAACCGGAAAGGTTAAACTCTTTCTTAAACTATTTCAGTCACTGATTATAATGAAATCAGTGTGATAGTAGCTTTGGCTAAAGTTCAAGAGTATTTCTGCATTATTCACATTAGAAGCAACTTGAACAAAAAATTGAAAGTCAATTGCTAAGAATGACAAGGAAAAATATGCAGTGCAAAGAATCAACCCCGATAAATACTTGAGATTCATAATTGTAAAAGTTTGAGGATGCAAATGTCCAGTGGTACACTCCAGCCATCATTCCTGTATCACACACTTTACATCCAACTGAACTCCAGCTGCCCCCTCATTGCACACTCACTTTTCATGAATAACAGTTGTTTTAATCACAAAATTTATTGAAAATTTGAAACAGAAAGGAAAGAAAATTTCTCCCTCTTTTGATGGCCTCAGAAATCTGTGTAGTTTAATAGCTCCACTGTCCTTAAAGCTCCTGTTATCAAACTTTTGCATCTGATAATTTCTGTCAACTTTCCTATCAATTCTTCTTTTTTCCATATACACGCATTTCCTCTGATTTCTGCCTTGCCCCCAAACTAGCTAAGTGGCACTGTGTTTAGTGATCATTCTCCATGAAAAATCCCTGTAAAGTTTGTTAACTTAAATGTTTCACCCAAGTTTACTCAAGATACCTTTTGGACTCCAGGGCCCACATACCCTTCAAGCTTGCTTCTGTGGTCAGCTCTTCCCTATCATTAGTCCCTGGTTCACCCATGCATGAGAGATTCCCAGAGAAAATTACCTTCCAACTCCCTTTGCAGCTTCAGTCCAGCTACTGCAATCAACCCCAATTACCTTAAGCTGTCAAGCCTTAGTTCTCCCAGGAAGAAAAAGCATAAGCTTGCCACTGGTGCTAATGCAACCTCCACGATATAACCAACCCCTCAACCCAGCTCAACAGTGCACAGCAGCAACAGAAATGCACACGTACAGGGTACACAATAAGCTCCTACTTTCAGCCCTGCTTGCTTCCTACTACTTTCCTCACCTGACTATAAAGATTACACTTTTCACATGGTGAACAGAAGAAAAATCTCTTTTGGAAATTCAGGAGTTGTAGGGGTAGTAAACAGATCAAATGTAATTTTCCTGGGGATTTTCACTCCCCTTCTTTTTTCTTCTCTGCAGCTTTCCCCCCTTCATGAACTGCCACCTTAGGAGGGACACTAGGAAGCTAGTATATGCAATTGGTGTCTTTTGGCTATAGTGCATTCACGTGAAAGATCTTCTCAAGTTAGCCGAGTAACATCATGATAATTTAACTTAAGGTAATTTTAATGGAGTTAGATCCCCAGTGTTGGTTTCTCTAAAGGACAAACTGTCAGAGTTTACTCCTCAAAAGGGAAAGCCAGTTCTGAGCTCATTTATCTTCTGTACTGGCTCACAGAAATACCTTTGAGGAGTTTAGAGAATATGGTTACCACACCCATTCTATGAGTCAGGTCTATTCACATACTTTTCTTTCAGGTTTCTGTGGTATTTTATCGAAACATATCAAACAACATACAGTGCCTGCTGTGTGCAGGAGACTAGGAGATGTCTCTTTATAGCTTTATCAGTCTGCAAACTTAATTTTTTTGGAAGAATTGTTTTATTTAAATCACACTGTGCCTCTGCTTTTCATGCTTTTGAGATCGGACAAAAAAGTATTCTTAACTGTCGGTAGTAAATGGCTAACAACAGTAAGCAAGTAAAGATGTAAGGCAAGTCTACATAAACTTCACTTAAACAGAAATGCCCTAGAGAAAGCAACTTGTGATAGTGTGTCTCCAACCTCCATCTGTTTTTCCTGCAAAATCTTTAGAAAGTTGCTTTTAATGAAAAAACAATGCATGGAAAAGCAGAGGGGCAGTATTAGAATCAAGTAAGGGCAATACAGAAAGAAAATACTGATGGTTCTTAGAAGAAATTGCTGCTCAGAAAATAAGGTAAGACTTGAAAACAAAATAATTTTCAGACCCTTGTACAGCTAGACAGAATTCTTGAAGTAGAGAAAATGGTAAAAGGAGGTTTCTGAATCAGATTTTATTATCTGTAAATCTACAAATTTTGAGTTGCATGTAACATATTTGAAATTACTTTTATGTACTGTCTGTATCCTGCCTTTAAACCTCAAAGCAACTTTCAGATGATGATGAACCCAGAGCACTCATTGTGTAGTAGCAGTAGCTCTGGGAAGTGTGGATTTAGAACAGAGATGTTTGGAAAAGCATCACTAGCTTTGGTAAGGACACAATTTGACAGTGTAGTGCCATATGCCAAAAACAGGTCCTGAAGGGGACTTAAGAGTTACAAGAATGAGCCCAGAAAATTAAAAGTTTGGAACACTTACTGAGCTCTGTAATATTTCAACCGCTTTAATGCACTGCCAATGTTTTTGTTACCAGCCACTTTAACAAAACCGTAACTGGGTTCCATCAATATTTAGAGATGCCTGAAGCAGCAGGAGAGGCCCATCTCACTACACAAAGACTACTGTCTTTGTTATTGTTCATGACCATCATCTGGAGAGCAAAAGATAACATTAACATCTATTTAAATAAAGTTAAAAAAAATAAAGAAAAATTTAAAAAATTCTTCCTTGTAATCTTTTCCTATGTGTCAGGTGCAACATAAAGAAACTGTTTCTGCAGGTGATGTAATAAACATGTATACTTCTTGAAATAAGCATACTGAAATACACTAAGTATGTGAACAAAGCTGCTAGCTGTCTGTCTTCCGACAAGGTGATGCTACTGAATGATGAAGCAAATCATTTTAGGAGCCTGAAACAACGGTTACAAATGAAGAAAACAAAACAACTTTTAACTTAATTCCCCAAGCAAAATCCCTGTTCAACTGTTTTTAATCCCGTCCTCACATAATTTTAAAAATACCATGTGACATGAAATGTACTGCTTTGTAACAGCAATAAACAGAAATTCCAGTAAGACCTAAATGATGCATGTCTCTCCCTGCTCTTCTGAATCCACTAACACATATTATGCTAATCCTCCCATGTTATTCTTTCAACAAGATCACCTGTAAAGGCAAAAGAACATCAGTGATCAATTATTTGGAACCCTCCGCTCCATCAAACGCAAACTCACATTTACAGAAATGAAGGCTTTGGACCTGATAAAATTTGCACAAGCTATGTCTATTATCTAACGTATGACCAACTCAACACACAATTAAATATTTAGCAATTTGAGGCTTACTAGTACTCAGAACACTTCCTGGATTAGACAGGTATTACAGAAATGTGTACAATATAAAGAAACAGGATACTTTTCAGAGTTTTAACATAACTTGTGCTCTATAGCTGAGGTATAATAATTGCACAATCAGGCTTGCAATGACTAGTATTTATGACTATTACTACACACAACCTGTTGTTTGCTTTTTCTGCTTTACAAATCAGCTTCGTCAGCTGAAATTATCTTCAAAACAGATGTTGGTATTTCTTTTAGACTCACAGTGTCTCATGTCCCTATGGAGATGCCACAAACGTATGATTTCGCTATTATACTAAAGATATCGTGCATTGTAAGAGACAATAAGGAAGAAACGTGAAAATAAATTGCAGGCAAAGCTGACATTAAGTAGTTAATTAAGAAATTAATGTAAAGAAGATAGCGTTAATTAATGGAAAAGTGCTTTCTTAAACAAGGAGATATTTGCGAGAAGAACAGAACATAGGAAGAAACTGATCTTAACCTAGAATGATATAATACAATTAAATACAGAGATCTATGTTTCCATTTACTTTTTGAAGACAAAAATTCTTAATGCAGCAGTATGTACTTTAAAGTACATAGTGTATTAATGGATATGACTTCTCTATCACTAAAATAGTTCATCTTTCACATATATTCTGACAGAAGTGCTGCTGAAGCTTCTCCTGTATTATATATATTGTAGTGAATTATGAAATTGTGATTTTTTTTAATATTTATTTTAAACTCCTCATAATTGGGTTATTGCATTGTAAGGAAAACCATATACTTCTGTACTGAATATCTGCCTTACGTAACATCCAGATATAGAGTGCTTTGAGTTACAAGGGAAAGATGGCTGGTATTTCATAACACTAAAGAGAACATGCACCTACTATCTGATTTACAGATGTTTAAGTTATAGTTAAGGCTCTTCAAAGGGCCAATTCCTTATCAAATCTGAATTTTGTATCACTTCGTTTTACACACATATTTCTGTTGAAAATCCTCAAATTAAAAAGACAAACAAAGCCCCCCAGAATTTTGCCTTAAGTTCTAAAAGCTCCCATTCTGGCTCCAAAATAAACCAAGAAATAAAATCAGCTAAAGCAAGTGAAGAAACTATCTTTAAAAGCTGCAAGAGCTGGCAACAGGTTTCATAAGGGCTTCCTAAAAATAACTACAGCATCGCTAGGGGGAAGCTAACATTAAAAAAAGGAACAAAAAAAAGGAAGGAAAAAAATTGAAAAAGAAGAAAGTCTTGCTGGTTTGATTCAAATCAGTGGCTCCCAAGGAAAAACCTTCAGTTTTGGTGTTAAAACTGTCTTTTACGTAAGCAATGGGGGAAGGAGAGATTAGTTCTCAGCCAGAGGCTCAGCTCTGGTCAAATAATTTTTCACACAATCTTAGATACAATATACTTTTTATTTACTACACATTCACACACAGAGTACAATAGACTGCAGTTAAATACATGGATTTCAACTGTTTTAACAGTGAGAGTTGGGGCTACTCACAATTGGTAGAAGCACAAGTGACACTTCACCCCTTAGGAAAAATCACTTCTGATAAATGCAGTATTTAACTGGAAGATATTGTATAAGATATTTAATAATTATGTCACTTTTTAATATTTAACATCTTCATGTTTGATCACAAAATGCATGTTTGGAAAAATATTTTAAATTTGAATGAATTGTAAGAATAAGCCTCTTCAATTTCCCCCAGCTTGCATTAAAGATGAGTGCTCTCTGGTTTCAAGCATTTGAAAGATGCTCCATTATCTGTCAAAGCGAAATAATTCCATGTTTTTCTATATTCACCAACTTTTTCACAATTGTGTACAACAAAAAAAAGTTACACACAAAGTTGGCCACTGGAATATGAAAGCTCTTCTTTTAGAGTTTTATCACATTCTTTATTAAACTTCTGATTTGGAATATAAAGAAAACCCTTAAAAGTGAGCAGCCTCTTTTACTAAGCCACTGCTCATTTTAATATTCAAGCACATCTGTCAGACTGACCTCTCATATATTCTAGCACTAAGACACAGAATTTAAGTTGCTGATAATTAAACAATGGCTATAATCACTATGACAACCATTATAGCCAAAAATAATTCAGCTGCAGTGGTCTCAAATTAATGTGTGATATCACACATGCTGCTACAATACCTTAACATCAATAAGTAAGGGAAAACCTGGCCACCATAAATGTAAGTAATTAAACTTTTTTTGTTGTCCATCTAAATTCAGGCAGGACAACAATAACAACGATTTTTTAGCATGATAAACTCTAAATGAAGTCTTTATATATTTTCCTACAGTGCTCAACATCCTTTTTAGTGTCTATTCAACTGAGGACTAAGAGTTACCCAGACATCTTTAACTTTCCTGATATCATGCTTTACAATACCTACACTATGAAATAGTGACCAGTAACAATTCACAATCCAAATACTGAAAAACAAATACAAATCCTTAAGCTAGGAGTTATAAAACATCAACATTTGTTTATGTCGGACTGGGGCAATTAAATAATTTTGTAAGGTATATTGCTTACTTTCTGTTGTTCATGTTGTTATAATTATTTGATAGAGATGGCGAGATCTTTGGTAAAGTTGAAAAATTGGATGCACCTGGGGACCTTTAAAAATATGAAAATGAAAAATTAGATAAAAATGCTGAGATATTAAAAACTATGAAAGAAAGCTAACAAATGAACAATGCATATAAGCAAGCATGGAAAAGAAATATTTTTTAAAAAGTGGGCAAAGCACTAAAAATACCCGGGAGATGCAGCTCTCAGAATCCATCTTTTAAAACTTGAAATATTTCACAAATGTTTAAACTTCCATATTATGTTGAAGAAACAGAGCTATTGAAAACAAAAAGCAAATGAACCAGCGAAAAAACCCACAGGCCCCTGTGCTAAAAAAAATTGTTTTCATTTTATAGTATAAGTATTTTGATGCTCTAAAACTTAGAATGTAAAGTTTCTAACATGGGAATTTTATATTTGAGACGAGATACAAAAGTGATTAAAATACATACTTCAAGGTTTGTTTAACAGAAGCTTGAAAAATTTCAATTAAAACTGTCTTATTGTTTAAAAATTGCCAGGATGCAACAATAATGCACAATACTAAATAACCTTTAAAAACCTTTTTTGCCAAAAAGAATTATCACTCATCCCCACTATTTAGGAGTATTTTTAAATATAAGAATACTGATAATTTTAATCACAAAGACCCTCAGAACATAACAATTAAATACTATCTTGCAAAGTATTTTTCTTTCTCTGATCAAATCTTACAGATAACCATGAAAAAGGCTCTGAATACTCAAAGGCATTTAGGCACCTTCATGGTTTTGTGGGCCCTATGCATCTTCAACTGCTTTGCAAAAAGCTCCAGCTGTCATTGGAAAGCTTTGAAATAGTACATATCACAGTATTAAAGAGAAGAAATTTTGCATGCTCAGGATTTTTTAAAGCACCTTTCAAGAACTAAACTCTGCAAGTAGGTAAACATTTTTACTCAGGGAATTTTCCCAAGTATATTTTCACATTTCTTTTCAAAAAGAAAAGATACATCACCATGTGAAGAAAACGTTATTTAATTTTAAAGTATTCTGGCCAACATTACTAAAGCTTTCCTGTAGATTTTCCTTATCAACCTAAATCCCTTTCTTTGAACATTAACTTCAAAGAAGTAAAATACAAGCTGTGTCGACAAGAAAGATATAAAATCTAAGTCAGTTTAACCCTACACAAATTAAAGACAACAGTTAAATTATGTGCATTCATACATATTTATTTTAGATGAAGCTATTGAAACTGGGTCATTATGAACCAAAACTGAACTTTTCAAAACAAATTTGAAGCTTTCAAATGTAACACGGGTTTAAATTTAAGAACTCAATGTATAATTGTTGTCAAAAAATTAAAAGAAACCAGAACAAGCTACATAAATCAAGGTGTGGTTTCCATCGAACACTAAAATAAGTTCATTACCCTCCTGGAGAAGAGGACAATCGGTAGTTTAACTCTTTGATACTCCCAAGTGTTTGGGGTGGCAGAGATAAAAGGACTGTGTGTGCCTGTGCAATGCAGGCATTCTAACATTCTGGAATTCTAACATACATCTACACATCAATCAACAGTCGATTGTTTGGAGAGGGAACTGAGGTGTCTGTTGATTGAGATCATGCAGGCACAAGCAAGAAAGCCCCCCAGCGTTGCCCAAACCCTAAAGTTAATCATGGGCACAGACCCCGAGGATTGGGATGGGAACATTTGGGATGAAACAGTTCCTGATGAAAACAGTTCTGAAGAAACAGAGGAATTGGAGGAAAAGCAAGTGCAACCCATTATTAAGAGGGGCATTCAGACCCGCGTGGTGGGCACCCCCGAGCCCTGATCCTTGCCATCCCCAGTCGGGACCCGAGCTCGGTGAACTCCGAGGTAAGTTCTCGTGTAGGGCGGGT
Source organism: Aegotheles bennettii (assembly GCA_013398125.1). NCBI lineage: Eukaryota > Metazoa > Chordata > Aves > Caprimulgiformes > Aegothelidae > Aegotheles > Aegotheles bennettii. The sequence goes on from VZRW01005039.1 coordinate 104,068, forward strand.
GAAACCGAAACAGAGTATGTGTGGAGAGGTCTTTAACTGAGCAAGCAGAGGTGGAAGGGGATCAGATGATGGGGCAGCAGGATTTTAGGGCCCTGGAGCGTTTCTGAGTGAGTGGCCTGAGGTGACCAGCCGATCACATCCTGAGTGGCGGCTTGGTCTGGGGGTGCAGACCCCGCAGAGTGAGGGGTGCCTGTGATTCTCCGCGGGTGGGACTGGCAGAGGCGTGCAAAAGGCTGTGCGTACCCAGGCCATGTACGAGCTGGGGTGGCGCTGCTGGACCCCTGCCTCAGGCGGTGCGTTAGCAGGCTGCCCTCGGCAGGGCCACAGAATGGGAAACCTCAGAGCCCCCTGTGCATGCGATGACCGGGGCAGAACGTCACGGAGCGCAATCAGCTGCGGGCGAGACGGGGCGGACAGAGCCGGGCAGCGGCGCAGGCGGAACAGGGGGTAACGCCAGGGTGGTCCCAGACCTTACCGCCCCACAGTCTGAACCCTCCTGGGGTAAACCGGATCGAAACCCCGGTCCGGGAGGGAACGGCCTCTGATGAAAGGCTTTAGTGCTGGGGGAACCCCAGGCAGTGCTGCATGGGCAGCCCACTGACCCCAGCTCCCGGTGGCACTGCCGGAGCGGCAGCGGGGCCCGGCGCAGGAGGGTCCGGCCAGGTGGGCTGCAGCATGTGCACCCCCAGCAGCAGCCGGCCACGCCGCGGCACCAGCCAAGACTCGTTAAAATTGTTCGCATGGGCTGGCGTCCTCTGTTGCTTGGTCGGGAACGGATTTGCTCAGCAAGGTGGAAAGGGAAATACGCTGGGATTTGGTGTGTTGGCAGGCAGGCGGTGGGTGGTTTCTGCCCAACAGCCTCGTGTGGAGTTTAGGAGCCGCAGGGTGGAAGTCACTTGTATGAGGAGCCTGCAGCTTGCTCCTGCGCCACTGCAACCTGAAGTAACCTGCACTTGTCAGATGTTATCATAGGTCACAGGTCCACCACAAAACCACGTCCCTAAGCACCACATCTACACATCTTTCAAACACCATGGACAGTGACTCCACCACTTCCTTGGGCAGCCTGTTCCAGTGCCTGACAACCCTTGCAGTGAAGAAATTTTTCCTAATACCCAATCTAAACCTTCCCTGGCACAACTTGAGGCCATTTCCTCTTGTTCTATCACTTGTTACTTGGGAGAAGCACCCCCACCTTGCTACAACCTTCTTTCAGGTAGTTGTAGGGAGCAATAAGGTCTCCCCTAAGCCTCCTTTTCTCCAGGTTAAAGGACTCCAGTTCCCTCAGCTGCTCCTCCCAAGACTGGTTCCCCAGACCCTTCACCAGCTTTGTTGCCCTTCTCTGGACATGCTCCAGGATCTCAATTTCCTTCTTGTAGTGAGGGGCCCAGAACAGAACACAGTATTTGAGGTGCAGCCTCACCAGTGCCTCACTTCAGGCTAATGGTATGGTCAAACCAATCAATAGTTTGATTAAAAGACACACTGATGTCTCGCAGGATGACTGAGACACAATAGTTGTCATAAGTAGTCTTTATTGTTAACAACCGCTGGGGAAGTTATGAAGACCCCAAAATTCAAGCATTTTGTCCCACGGGACCATTAGCAGGTGTTGGCCCTATACCAGACAATAAAAGGGACCAGTTCCCACTATGGACATAAACGACCCAACCCATAACAGTGAAGCTGTCCTCTGTTGGCATTGTGACTAAGGAAGAACTTTTTGACTGTAAGAGGGACAGAGCACTGGATCAGGCTGCCCAGAAAGGTTGTGGAGTCTCCTTCACTGGAGACTGGAGACTAGATGATCTTCTGAGGTCCCTTCCATCCCCCGACATTCTGTGATTCTGTGATAGTCCCCCCCCCCTGCCAGAGCAGGGTCACCTAGAGTACATCACACAGGAACGCATCCAGGCGGGGTTTGAATGTCTCCAGTGAAGGAGACTCCACAACCTCACTGGAACAGGCTACCCAGAGAGGTTGTGGAGTCTCCTTCACTGGAGACTGGAGACTAGATGATCTTCTGAGGTCCCTTCCATCCCCCGACATTCTGTGATTCTGTGACTATGGCCCTGGCAAGAGCCAGAGGCTTATATGCCTGGGAAGCCCTGGATGGAAGCAGAAAAACCCCCATATTAGTGCTTGGTGGATAATCTGATTTCTAATCCCGAAGCCTGGTTTCTAAGCCGGGGCCAGCTCTGTATATTCTTACAGGACAATGGAAAAGCAGACTGCCTTGGTGCTCCTACTGGCAATGGTGACAACCAGGACTTGGATGACAATGTGATGGTGAAAATGATAGTAGGATTCACCCAAATGATGAATTTACATTCTTCCTACCCACTGAGGACATCAGGGGGTGGAGCCTGGAACAGCACTATACTGTGCTCTAACATTCCACGGGGAACTGCTGAACATGGTGCTCAGTGGAACACTAATGCTGCGTGTTACTAAAGGAGAAAGGTGCGTACAATCTTAAACTTGTCAACAGACGAATGCTGCTTCCACATCCCAAATGCCACTTCAGGATCAGATCGGTGAAATGAAGAAACTGGCAAAAAAGTCAGAAGCAAGTGTTGCTGTACTGGGAACTAATTGGTTGGGGAGTCTGGCATGTTTGGATTTTCTTTAATGGTAAGTGTAGATAGGATTGTTGTAATTTGTATTGTAATAAGCAGTATTAAGCACATGGTAGTAAAATCTGTGTTAACAGTGGAGTGTATCCCCTCAAAACCTGTTTATGTAGTGGATATTAGAATAATTAAGGAACAATGATCCACAGTGAGCACTAAAGCTCACTGAGACTGTGCTCCCTTTTCACTTTGTAGGCAAGAGGTGACTATAGCACCACGCTAAGGAAACAAGTCTAGTCATGACTGTGGTCACAGGGTGACTTGTGGCGGATGCACTGGCCGTGCCAAAGACTGGGGCTTTCCAAAGCTCTGACAAAGATCAGGGCCTTATGGCTGTTGAAATCTGATTACCTTTTCTCCAGGTTCTTACCCTGCCTGTTGTCAGGCTTGGAGCGCCCAGCTCATCAGAAGCGACCACAGATCAGACTTAACTAGGGTATAAATGGAGCACTGCCAAAGAGCCAATTTGAGTTGGTCCTCCTTGGAGCAGTAGGTCTGTGGTCAGGGACTCTCCCCTGGGATTGGGACACTGTCCAAGGAAACTCCCTCGGCTAAGGGCCCTCGCCCTCTCCCCCCCTTTGGTGAGTGAATACTTCTTCTGTATATATCCTTGAATAAGCCCTCACCCCCTTTGGGTGAGTGAGTACCATTTTCTGGGTACCCTTGAGTGGGAGGTTTTCCCTTTTGTGGGAAGTGTGGTCATCTTTCTAAAGGACTATTTGCGAAACTTAAGAATTCTAAAGTAAAGTTGTGTGATCTTGTATTCTTGCCTGACATATGAACTGGTGGTTCACTTTGGTTCGTCAGAGTGCTGAGTAATTCTGATTTGAACAAATCTTCATTCTGAGTAGCTGCTCTGTTTGTTTTATGGGTGACTTGGACTGACATCTGAGCTTGTGGTTTGCTTTGGTTTGTTGGGAGTGTTTTGAGTGACTGCTTTATCTGTTTTATGGGTGCCTCTACAATAGCTATCAAATACAAGGTGATAATAACAGGTAAAATAGAGATTCCTACTACTCTGAGGTGTGCAGTCTTTCTGCTTGCTTACGGCTGCTTAGATTGCTAAATCCTGTGTACAGAGAAAAACGATTCATTCATGGCTCTTACAGCTTTTAATACATTTCAATGCTTGTGGGAAAACTTCGTAACATTGGCAGAAATCCCCCTCATCATTTGAAACAAACAAAGATAAAAACAAGTACAGTAAACCCCCCTGAAAAAGCAGTAAGTGCCAGTACTGAATGTATTGTCATACTTCAATTCTGCCTTTAAAATTGCACAAAAAGAATGACCAAAAGTATCTACTCATAAAACAACTGCAATGACTTGGGAATCGCCTAAGACAAAATGGGTAACCAAATGTGCAACAAAAACTCAATTATGTAAAATGCAAGGTTCTAAGACTAAGTATATATCCTTTTAGTAGTACACTAACTTCAGTATGTATTAATGTTACTGTGATGTTAAAACACCGCAGAAAGATATCCAAAGAATACAGTTTCTTGCTTGACAAAACTAATCAGTTTTAAACTCTGGCTATAAAACCCACAATAATCAGTACATGGCCTTGTTTCTCACATGCAAGAGAAGACTAAACCAAATTCTCGGTGTAGCTGGAAGAAGTTAACTTTGAAAGGTAACTTTTTATCATCTAACAAACAAAATCCACAAAACTATTTATTATAGTGTAGCAATTTAATGGTCCACAAGAAGACAGATAAAACCCCCACTTTACTGTAGTCCTATGCCAAAATAGACAGTAACTCCCCTTAGATACTGACTTTCCTACACACTTCATTAACCCTAGGGTGAAGCTGCCCTGTACTTTTTAACTCTCATAGTGATCCACGGTTGAGACATAAATACGGTCATGAGCAAAACAACTGCAACCAGAACAACTTTCTTCTAATAATTCATGGGCATCTGGTACAGATTGCTTGGATCAGGCTAGAAAAAAAGCAGACAAGGCTTCTTTGGACAACTAGAAGCAGCCAAATGTTCACAGGCCCTAGTCCTTATGGGGGACTTGAACCATTGTGATACCTGCTGATGGGACAACACAGCAGGGCACAAGCAATCCAGAAAAGGTTCTTGAGTGCATTTATGACAACTTCCTGAGACAGGTGATCGAGGAGCTAAAAAGGAGAAGTGCTTGGCTGGATCCAATACTTAAAAACAAGGAGAAAATAGTTGGGGACTTAGCTGCAATGACCATAAGATCATGAAATTCAGGATCCCAAGAGAGAGCAGGGGAGAAAGCAGTATCACAACCTTGGACTTCCAGAAAGCAGACTTTAGCTTTTCCAGGCATCTGCTTGGAAGAATCCCATGGGATACAGCCCTGGGGAGAATAGGGTCCTAAGACAGCTGGTTGATATTCAAGGACCATCTCCTCTAAGCTCAAGAACGGGCTATCCTGACAAGTAGACAATCAAGCAAAGGTGGCAGGAAGCCTGTATGGATGAACAAGGAGCTCCTGACCCAACTCAGACATGAAGAGAAAGCTTCTGAGTGAGAGCAGGGGCAGATAACCCAGGAGGAACATAGAGATACTGTGCAATTTTGCAGGGATGAGGTCAGGAAAGACAAAGACTACCTGGTGTGAAATCCGGTAAGTGATATGAAGGGCAACAAGAAAGTTTCTACAAGTACACAAAAAGCAAAAGGAAGACTAGGAACAACGCGGGCCACTGCTAAATGGGGTAGGGGCCCTGATGACACAGGACATGGAATAGGCTGAAGTACTCAATGCCTCCTATGTGTCAATCTTTACCAGTAAGGCCAGTTTCCAGGAATCCCATGCCCCTGAAATCAAAATCTGGAGCAAGGCTGACTTGCCCTCAGTGGAGGACAATCAGGTTAGGGAGAACCTAAACAGACTGGAGATAGGCAAGACCACGGGGCCTGATGGGCTGCGCCAGCTGCTGAGGGAAATGGTTGACGTTACTGTGATGGCACTCTATTTTGAAAGGTTTTGGTGACAGGGAGAGGTTCCTGAAGACTGGAAAAGAGCAGATAGCACTCATCTTCAAGAGAGCAAGAGAGAAGATCTGGGGAACTGCAGGCTAGTCCGCCTCATCTCAATACTACAGAAGGTGATGGTGCTACTAATTCTGAAAACCACTTCCAGACATATGAAGGACAAGAAGGTGACAAGGGCTGGTCAGCATAGATTTATGAACTGGAAATGTTGTTTAACCAGCCTGATAGCCTTCTATGACTAGCTTGGCAGATGAGGGGGGAGCAACAGTTGTTCATATAATATTCAGTAAGTCTTTTGACACAGTCTTCTGTAACACCCTCACAGACAAGCAGATGTTACATAAGTGTACAGCAAAATGGATTGAAAACCAGCTGAATGCTTAGGCCCAGATGACTTTAATCAGTGACACAAAGTCCAGTTGGAGGTCAGTCACTAGTGGTATACTCCAGGGGTCAATACTAGGTCCTATACTCCCTAACATCTTTATTAGTGACCAGAACATCAGGACAAAGTGGACCCTCAGCATGATTAGAGATGACACAAATCTGGAATGAGGGTCTGACACACCAGATGTGCATGATGCCATTCGGAGGGAAATCAACAGGCTTGAGAAATGGGCAGAGAGGAACCTCATGAAGTTCAATCAAAGGAAATGCAAAGGCCTACACCTGGGGAGGAACAACCCCAAGCACCAGTACACACAGGGGTGAGGGCAAGCAAACAGATGGAAAGCAGCTTGGCAGAGAAGCACCTGGGGTTCTGGTGGACAAAAAGCTGAACACAAGCCAGCAATGTGACCTTGCACTAACAACCTCCTGGGCTGCATTGGGGAAAACATTGCCAGCAGGTCAAGGGAGGTGATCCTTCCCCTCCATTCTGCACTGGCGAGACACCCCTGGAGTGCTGGGTTCACTTCTGGGCTCCCCAGTACAAGAGAGACAGGGACATACTGGAGCAAGTCCAGTGAGAGGCCGCAAAGGTGATCAAGAGATTGCACCATCTGACCTTCATGGAGGGGCTGAGAGAGCCAGGGCTGTTCAGGCTCCTGAGCAGTTGCATCAGTGTATATAGATACCTGATGGAAGGGAATGAAAAAGGTGGAGCAACACCCTTCTAACGGTGTCCACTGAAAGGACAAAAGGCCATGGGTATAAATTGAAATACATGAAATTCCATTTGAACATCATCTTATGTTTACAAAAAGAAAAAAAATATAAACTGTCACTTTTTTTACAGTGTGGGTAGTTGAAAATGGGAACTGTTTGACCAGAGTGGCTGCGCAGTCTCCATTCCTAGAGATATTCCAAATGTGCCTGCTCCAGCTGTCCCTGCTTTGAGCAGGGGAAGGGGATGAGATTATCTCAAGAGGTCCTTCCATCCTCAAGGACTCTTGATTCTGTGAAGGTGTGGTTATAATCAGGTTAACATACAATCAGTATTTTAAAGCAAGCTTTAGTATGTTTAACCTATTTCAGTTAGACTATTCTCTTACAAAAAACAGCTAACTCAGTTACATCAACTTCTTTAGGGGATGTGCACGAAAGGTTGGTATTTTAACATCCAGCAATAAAAAACTCCACAATGTTCAGGGCATGCATTTGTTAAAGTTTCTCAATGCTGCATTAACTGATATTAATGACATGTTTGTTAAACTAACTTGAAAATGTCTGTTGTACATTACCAATGTTTGATGTTTACCCACAGGTGCTCAGACACATGATTACCACAGTGTAACAAGTTGTTATGCATCAGCAAATGGCAGTCTCACTCTTGACCGGCAGACAAGCTCTGACAGCCCTTGCTTTTACAATTTAAGACTTCATAGTAAGTCCCCAGTTAGCTCTGTTCTCCACAATCAGCTTTTGTACAGCAAATTCAGTAGAAAGCCACACCTGTCTGCACATCAGCGGCTTCATGGAAAAATACCATATTTAAAATCTCTTGGTTAAAGATGATATTGCAGTAGACAAACACAGTTTTTATTTTGAAGACACATGGGTATTTTTTTAAAAAAAACTTCTATATACAAGCACTAAATTATTTGAAAAAGGATAGCTAAGCATACTTTATTCATGTTTTTTTCTTTTAAAAACATTATGGTATCCAGCTCAGAAACAAAAAAGAATTAAGTGAGGCTTTAGTGTTTTCCAAGAAAAAAAGGCATACCATTTTGAACCAGAAAAGGCTTATCATATAACAAATATTGTAAGAAAACATTCATTATTACAAGGAGAAAAAACTATGAATGTGTACGGTCTCAAATTTTTGTATGGTAAAAATAAATAAATAAATAAATAAATGTATTCCCTTTCACATGCAAAAATTGTTTAAGTTAACAGCAGATCATTTGTAAATTATGCAAAGTAGCCAGCTATTTGATTAGGATGATTTATTCCACAGTGAAGTCTAAAAAACATCAGACCAGAATTAAGCCTGCTACTTTTTATTATATACACAGATGTTTATTGATAGATAATTAAAAATTCTTAGTATTTTACCACATAAGAAGTACTTTTGCAGAATATAGATGGATCAATAGATTTAATACTCGTTTATTAAGTTTTCTAAGAAAACAGCAAACAATACTTTTCTAAAATTAGAAGTAAGTTTCTAGTTAATAACTTCTTTGTATGTTTCTCTAACTTACTTTCATATTTGCACATAAACAGGTAACAAATTCTTAACAAACTAATCGAAACCTTGTCCTGGCTAGTTATTTGGTAATTCATGGAACTTGAAAACTTAGGTTCCTTCCTTCTCCTTGTCCCAGGTTTTATAATCAGATTGGATGAAAGGTTTTAATTGCCATACAGTTGCTTGACTTACTTGAACTACAACCTACAATTCTTTTATATCTTAGTCTAATGCACTCTCTTTATGGTAATAAACAATTAAAATAGGGTTGGTCGATTGTTTTTCTGCCCATGGAATAATCTCCCACAGAAGGATACAGATATGAAAAAACTAAATAAATTGTCTGCACACAGATCACAAGTCTCCATTCAAGGACTGGGATCAGCAGTACCTAAGGTACCAAAGCCATTGAGATCTCCATGCTTGGATGAGTTTGTCATGTGTATGACATTGAGACAGTCATTCACAAAAAAGTTAGTATACCAAATTTTTCTGCAGAACTGCCCATTAATGCTGAGAAGTATCTATTTTGGGAGCAGATCACAGAATCACAGAATTCTAGGGGTTGGAAGGGACCTTGAAAGATCATCTAGTCCACCCCCCCTGTCAGAGCAGGGTCACCTAGAGTACATCACACAGGAACGCATCCAGGCGGGTTTTGAATGTCTCCAGTGAAGGAGACTCCACAACCTCTCTGGGCAGCCTGTTCCAGTGCTCTGGCACTCTCACAGTGAAAAAGTTTTTCCTGATATTTACATGGAACCTCCTATGCTCCAGTTTAAAACCATTGCCCCTTGTCCTATCATCAGTCATTACTGACAAAAGCCTGGCTCCATCATCCTGACACTCACCCTTTACATATTTGTAAACATGGATGAGGTCACCCCTCAGTCTCCTTTTCTCCAAGCTAAAGAGACCCAGCTCCCTCAGCCTTTCCTCATAAGGGAGATGTTCCACTCCCTTAATCATCTTTGTGGCTCTGCGCTGGACTCTCTCAAGCAGTTCCATGTCCTTTTTGAACTGTGGGGCCCAGAACTGGACACAATACTCCAGATGTGGCCTCACCAAGGCAGAATAGAGGGGGAGGAGAACCTCTCTTGACCTACTAACCACCCCCTTTCTAGTGCACCCCAGGTTGACACTGGCCTTCTTGGCCACAAGGGCACATTGCTGGCTCACGGCCATCCTTCTGCCCACCAGGACTCCCAGGTCCCTTTCCCCTTCTCTGCTCTCCAGCAGGTCAGACCCCAGCCTGTACTGGTGCATGGTGTTGTTCTTCCCCAGATGCAAAACTCTGCACTTGCCCTTGTTGAATTTCATTAAGTTTCTCCCCGCCCAACTCTCCAGCCTATCAAGGTCTCGTTGAATGGCAGCACAACCTTCTGGTGTGTCAGCCACTCCTCCCAGTTTAGTGTCATCAGCAAACTTGCTGAGGATACATTCTGTACCCTCATCCAGGTCGTTGATGAAGATATTGAACAAGTGACAGATGACAGTAAAAAAAACCAAACAGATGACAGTAAAAAGACATTCCATGAGAAGTTACTATGAGCTCTCTAGAAAAAGTTTCATGGAAGCCAAACTTCCTGAGCAATAAACATCCCAGTAGCCAATATAACAAAATGTCTCAACGAGCCAAAATTCCAGCTATTCCTAAGCCTCACTGACCCTATGCATATTTTAAAAATGTACATCACATTCAGATATATTCGAACAGACAAAAAACCCAAAAACTTTTAAAGTAGCATTAAAATATGAGATGATAGCAGATAGCATTAAACTTTAGAGGGGTTTTTAGAGCAGATGTTGCAATTATTTCTAAAATTAAGTAAATTTAAAAGTTAAAATAACAGTACAAAGAAAATAAATCCAAACACTGACAAAACTTGGACACATAGCTGAAATTCTGAGTTGCAAAGCAGGGTTTCTAGTCCCATATAAAAAGGATGTCAAACTTGAAATAAATTTCTTCCTAGTTTCTTCAGGGACAATTATTCTGGTAACTGATCTTTTCACTTATACTGATTAATTACACTTTTAAGAGAAACAGAATTATCGTCTTCAAAAGTGTTTCTTCCTATCTTAAGCTGAGGTTCCAATGTGGCCATTTTCAAAGTAAGTATTTTCGTTTCTTGCAGTAGAAAGAGAGGCTCACAACTTTTACATGTTTGGTATAAAAAACCTGCCAATGTTCATCACCTGCAGTAGGAAGAAAGAAAAGTTGCCAAAAGAAGAAACCAATACAAAGATTGCTGCTATGCTTCCGCTAACAAGCAAGAGGCAGGGAAAGTGTGCAGAACATCTTACTATCTCTGATTTTCAACTGTCACAACACAGGTTGTGCTGCCATTCAAATGGACCTTGACAGGCTTGAGAAATGGACAGACAGAAACCTCATGAACTTCAATCAAAGAAAATGCAAAGGCCTACACCTGGGGAGGAACAACCCCAGGCACCAGTACACACAGGGGTGGCAGAACAGGCAAACAGATGGAAAGCAGCTTGGCAGAGAAGCACCTGGGGTTCTGGTGGACAAAAGCTGAACATGAGTCAGCAATGTGACCTTGTGGCCAAGGCAGCCAACACTCTCCAGGGTTGCACTGGGAAGAGTATTGCCAGCAGGTCAAGGGAGGTGATCCTTCCCCTCCATTCTGCACTGGCGAGACACCCCTGGAGTGCTGGGTTCACTTCTGGGCTCCCCGGTACAAGAGAGACAGGGACATACTGGAGCAAGTCCAGTGAGAGGCCGCAAAGGTGATCAAGAGATTGCACCATCTGACCTTCACGGAGGGGCTGAGAGAGCTGGGACTGTTCAGCCTGGGGAAGAGAAGGCTCCTGAGCAGTTTTATCAATGTGTATAAACACCCAATGGGAAGGAATAAAATACGTAGAGCAAGACCCTTCTCAGTGGCGCCCACTGAAAGGCCAGGAGGAAATGGGCACAAACTGAATCACAGGCAATTCTATTTACAGCTGTGGAGCTTCAATCCTTGGAGATGCTCAAAACCTGACTGGACACAGTCCCAAGGAACCTGGGACTTTTCTTGGAGCAGGTGGGTTGACCAGGCAATCTCCAGAGATGCCTTCCAGCCTCAATTATTCTGTGATTCTGTGAAAAGCTTAGCTAATTTTCTGAAATGATCCCACCCTTTTCCAGCATTATAAACCTTTCATACTTTCCAATATTCTGTATTTTTACCCTTCTAAATACAGCATTTTATACCCTAGCCTCTGAATTTATGTTTACATTTGTACTTTTTAAAAACAAGCACTACAAAGAGGTCGTCTCAGCAGGAACTGGTGAGAGACCAGGATGTGACCAATGACAGGGCTGTAGGAGGTATTAGATGTGTATTATTTGTGATGACAAATACTCCTAATGCATCTAACAAAGAAATCTCAAAAGCAGGTGTTTAATATTTCTACCCTCTTATACATTTATTAGATTTTCAATGAAGTTTTAATCAGATGTAAAAACCTGCCTCCATTACTGCTTGTTGATAGTTTCTATTTGAATCCACTAAATTTTGCAAACCTTCCATTATATACAATGCATTTGAATACCAAATTTCAATCAATCTTTCTGATATCTGCCAAACCTCAAAAGCATACCCCAGCTTCACAGTAAAACTATTCATCTTCATCTGCTGGCTTACTTATACTTTCCTCTGACACCAGTACTCTCAATTATTATTTTACTTGTCCCCAGATCAAACATTTTCCAGGAGATATTCTTTAATTCATATACTGCTCCTGAATGCTTTCTATAAAGTGGAATGGAAATACGGCAGAATAAAAGCAGGTACCATCACCAAGCATATCTTCCTACCAAAACTTCCACAAGAATCTATGACACTGACATTTAAAATTTGACTCTGAATTTACATTTCTACTAGATGTTTTTGAGGTCAAAAATTAAACTTCAATTATTTTGCATCCCATTCTTTCTGCTGCCCTGCATTCTCCATTTTTTGTGTCCTAACATCTTGCTAAGCAAGACTGTACTGTTCATACTAAGCTTAAATTGAACTCAGGCTTCATTAAGTAACTTAACAGAAGCTAGTGCTCCTAATTAAAGCTCTTAAGATAAAACACCAAAGATAGATAATATCTCCATCCTTCAAATGATAAGCAATGATACTATAAAATGTTTTAAAACAATAGTGAACTTTGATTACATGAATGCAGAATATTAAAAGGAACTTAAGCATCTCTCTCATAAAAAGTTCTTTTAAGAACCAATGAACAAAGGGAAAGACAGTTAACTATTTGTAAGGTTGAGATTGTGTTTACTAGTAACTAGTTTCAACTGTTCTTCAAAATCAACAGAACACGATTCTGGAAATAATATTAAAAAAAGTTTATCCATCTAAATGAGACACTGAAGTCTTTCTACTCACTTGCCATTATCAAGCTGATGTTGATAATGGCAGTAGGAAGAACAGAAAAAAACCCCATCGTATTCTGTTAATTGATGACAGCTCAACAAAGAACAAAAGCACCATGCTGGTAAGGTAGACTGCAATTTAAATAATGTTTATGTGTAAATATTGTGCTCTGGAGATAAAAGGACAAGCGATCCATGAACACATTTACATATGAGAAAAATACTGTTAAAAAAAATCATAGATCTGTGTTCACCTAACAGATACAGTGTGCTTTGAAACAGAAGTCTAAATATAATAAGTTTTACAGTTTTCTACTATGGATTTTTTTTTCTATTTTTAAGTGGGATAACCATATATCACTGGCTGAAATCAACAAAACTAAGCAACGTATGTTCAGGAATTACGACGTTATATTCTACAAAGTGCAGCACTTGTAACAGATACACTATTCAGTATGTTTTCAGTTAAAACATCTGAAGGCTGATATTCAAAATAAAATTTTTAAAAGCAAAATAACATGGGAAGTTTTTTAAAGCAAAATAACATGGGAAAATAGTCAAGGTATAGTGAATAACATGATTTAAATCCACAACTTACTTAGGAGTTGAAGGACCTCTTGGCCACGTTCCATCCTCATTCTTCTGTTCAATCACCAGTACCTACCACAAAAAGTGTGATAAGAAAATTGAAATAAAAGTTTCAGTACATTGCTTTCTGTTCCAATCTTTTCAATGGATTTGCTGACATGTGACTGAGACAGAAAAGACTGATGTTAAAGTTCCCTGAAGTTTAAGAATATTCCATTCAATTACACTCTACCTTCCTCTTGCTTTATTCACTTTTTTCTCCCCACACCTTAATTTGTGCAGCTTTGGGCAACCCACTTAATATTTCTGTGCTTCAACAATCCATGGATAACATGGCAAGACTTTACCTCTTAAAGAGATCAGTAGACAAGCTGCATCTATTAATCTATATAAATGATATGTCTATACAAGAGCCCTGTTAAGGAAGGAATACTCCTGAAGGAATTTTGCTTCTCACACAACACGGGTTGGTAGGGGAAAAAACCCAACCAAACAAAACCATTTTCTGCCTTGATATCCTTAAAAATCATACCTGTCAGGTTATGCCTGCATTTTTTGCAAAACCATTCATTTAGTATTAATTTTCCAATAGTAAAATTGGCTAATGAAATTAATTTCATTCAATTGTCATTGGTACAAAAGTGAGTACAGAACACTTAGTCCTAAACACAGGCATCAAGTGCCATTTGAAACGCCTTTAGATATTTGAGATATCTGCCCTGTGGTGGCAGATATGACACAGGACCTACAAAAAGCTCATGCCTTTCTGGATTGACAGCTGGGATAGCTTAGATCATCTGAAACGGCAATGAGACTCCAATATTTAAACTGAACCTAACACATAATTGCCTACGCAACTAATTCTGCCTAACTGCATGCTGATGTTTCAGGATGCCAATTAACTTCCATGCTATGCCTGTATGTGTCTACACAGTGACATATATTCATATATACTCATGCTCAAAACCATACGTCTAAGTCATGCTGCCACTTGAAGATGTAATCACATTTTCAGTCTGAATACGCTAAGACTTAACACTGAAAACCAGCTTTCTATCATGACTTGCTTTCTATCTGGAAAAGAGTAGTCTGCTGTCTTTGATCACAAATGCTGTAAGACAGATTCTGCCATATTTACTTCCACTGACTCTAAGAGACTAATAAATAAATAAAAGGAAGATTTAGACTTAAAAAAAATAATTAAAATATTAACGAAACCCCTAAAGGCTCACTACGGAAACCAACTGATAAATTTAAAGCATTAATTTACTCAATCACATAAATAGTTTAGAATTATACAGCAAAAAACCACTATTAGGTTAGGTAGACTGTAATGGTCAGAATAACTATTATTAGATAAGGAGGCTCAGCAAGAAAAATAACAATCTTGTGTGTCAGCAAATGCAACTGACCAAACACACGTGGTCTGCCATGACATTTAGCATTTTCAGAAGCCATGGTTAAACTCAGTTTTGAACAATATTTGCTTTGCTGAAAGTACAGATGTCACCTAGAGATTTTTTTTATGGCTATATTAGACCATGCTTGCTTCGTAGTTAATGTTTCACTGGGATAGAGGCAATCTGCAAGTTACATCTTTGATGCAAATCTTTTATGGGAGATGTGGGCTCTTCTAGCAGGACCTCTGCATTGTTAAAATTACCTGTGTGAGGGTTTAAGTGCGTGCAGCATGAAGCTAAAGGGCACAATAGTTCAAGCTGTTATTTTGGTGCACTGATTACTTACCTTCCATACCATAAAAGAAAACTGAAACACAGCATAAATACTGTTGGTAAATAGGTTAAAGTATTTCAAGGCAAAAGGAAACATTTTAATATAACCACTCCTACAATTACTGTCATCAAATTTCATCCATTCATATTTGTAGCACAACAGCATGAGCTACAGCTGTTCAAAAAACATCCAACTCTATTTGAAGACTAAAGAATCAGTGTAATAATCTGAAAAGTTATTCTAACAATAAAATTGTCCAATCAGTTCACATTTATATTCGTGTAGCTTTAACATGCAGTATTTTTCTTTGTATTCATCTGGAAAGGCAAAAAAAAATTATCTTGTAAGAAAACCTTTCATAAAGTGATTTTAAAATGATGATATAGTCCCATGCTAAAGCAGGTTTTCAAGCTCTTTTGTCTCTACAGTTCTTATCGGTAATATTTTCATTTTTTGAAAATTTCTTTCTCAAATTTGAACAGTAGAATTTGAGTAGAAGACATTTTTCTTTTAAAGTACCTAAAAAGTTCTTGAAATTTCACATTTCATTATGGGAACATATCCCAGATCTTGGCAATATGTTTTTATTGCAGGTTTTACCAAATTCAAGTCAGCAATGTTATGTTCATTTACTTGTAATTCACCAGGAGAGTTAGACTCATTTTTAATCCTGAAAATCTACTCGAAGACTATTTTTATTTTGATGAATTTGTTTATATTCCTAACACAATCTATTAGAAGGTAATTTTCATTTAAAAAGAAGGAAAACTCATTGGGTACAGCTACATTTTCATGAGCAAAAAAATAAACATATTAAAAAAAGAAATAATATTACACTGTACCTGTCCCTGGTATAAACCAGCATCCTGTATGGTACTGTCTGGTTTATTCAAAGGTTCGAAAGTATTACTCATGTATTTGTTCCACAATCTGGTCTCTTTTTCTCCTGGAATATTGAAGATTTTTCTTATCTCTTTTTCAATTGTATCTGTTTTGAAAGGAAGATAAAACAAGTTTAGCATTTCACTACACAAACAGTGTAACGCTGAATAAAGCATCAGAATCACTTACTCTTTTATTCAAAATATGAATGAAACCGTAGCAACAGCTATGCAACCACATCATGTTATAGGACAAGCAGGAAGTTCCTAGTTCACTTGCCTTTAAAATGGAAACAGTCAGAGGACTATTTTATTCCCTCCTGAATCTCCTAGCAAAGCAGATCAAATAAAGACAAGCCGATAACAGATGACAGGAGGTACTAATTTCTCAGAGTGTAGTAACACAGGAGTGTGTGTGGGTAGGGAATGATTAGAAGCAAGGCTGGCAGCAAAACAAGGTGCAGGAAGGGCGAGTCATTCTGTTTCTCTCCCTAAATCAAATAAATCCTTTTTGGTTTTTACTCCTCTGCTGCTGCCATTAGCAGTAACCACAATACACATGCATAAGGTTTAATTTACACACTAACGGAAAACTGCTCTACCAGACAGAAATATAATCTGTGTTATATAATTTTAAGGTAGTGTAACTATTGTCTACAACAGGAATTTAAGAAGTTCATGATTAACTCCATTCTCCTTCTACAAAAGTAGAGTTTATTAAAGAGCTCTTTAATTTGAACTAATATGTGCAGTGCTATATCATAGCAACCTCACTTAGATTATTTTTTTTTAATTGGTACACTCATAAAGCCCCACAGCAGCCAAGTCTCCTAACAGCTAACACAGAAACCAAATTAGGAGACAAATGTAGAGTTTATTCCTGATGATCACTCTTAAGTACAAGCACTCTTAAGTTCTTTGAGAGACGTTCCTCTGAAGTCTCATGATAAAATACCAGTTTCAGCTCCTCTAGAATTTCCCTTGCTGCCTTTTACTTAACAATATAATAATTTATTATTAAGATTTATTATTATTATACCAACCACTATGTTAAATATGAAAAGTCCCAAAGCTTCCTTCTATACTAGTTCACACATATTTTAGCATGAAAGCAAGTGTTAGACTGGATCATCTGTTTCTGTAATAGAGATGATACGTAGGCAAGGTAGGTGCTATAAACAAGGCAACAGGCTGTTACTTGATTTGTTGACTTTTTTAAAAAAATCATGTACCGTCTGAATCAATTCTCAACCATTGATTTCAAATAACTGTATTTGAATGTAAGAATGAATATAGTCAGCAACAATCTTTAAAAAAAACCCAAAACCAACACTCAGATTTACCAATGACTTTCACTCAGAGAATTTACCAAAGATAATTTTTCATGATTTTATTAATACCATGACAATTAATTATTTGAGCATTGCAGCTCGTATTCTTTGCAAGTATTAAGTTAACATTTATTATATTATTTTTTGACACATTCCAGCTTCACTAACAAAACTGTTACATGACAGGAAGTACCAATCCTACCAAGTGGCTACACACTATGTCCAAGACTCTGGGAAAAACATCTTCCATTTGACTATTAGGCTAATTTTGAAACTGTGAAACTAAGGCTCATTTACACACTTAATGAACATAATCAATGCACAATTTATAATTCTTCTCTCTGTTCCCCAAAAATATCACTGAAGTGCTGACTTATGATTTAAAGTGAAAGTGTCTGTTCCAGCATAAATGTAAACAATACATTCAAATATGTAAGCACATATAGGTCTGAGGCATACTGTGCAGCGGGTTCTAGTCGTGTTATACACATCCCATGTATAAGATGATGTCTAAAAGAGACAGGAAGAACTACCTTTAAGGATGCCTCTCTCTCCACCAGCTATATAGCCACAATTTGAGACACTTCAATTTGAGAATTAAAGGTTGTGTATCCCATACGGGATATACACTGTATTGTTAAAGATCAGATAGCTCCTCCAAAAAAAAACAGCTGCATGATTTAAGCACTACTTTGCAAGACTATGTGGAAGAGTCTTGACGAGATGCCAGAGAAGTTCAGTGGATCCTAATACAAGTAAACTCTGGGTCCTAAAGGCTAGAGCTATCACAAATACTGGCTGAAGGAAACTGTAGTAAAATGTTAATCTGTACTATGAAACAGTAATCCAGCTTCCCAAAGAAGGGAAAGACTAGTCACAGATCACAGAATAAATTGTCCTCAAGGGTGGCAAGTTTTATGTTCTTTTATTCTGCAGTAAATTAAAAGGGAAAGATGAATCAAAACCATTTGCCAAAATAATTTACTAGCGAAAGTCCAACAGCCCATTAGATGCACAGCCACTGGTGTAATGTTCTACAAAGTTTATCAGCTCAGTTTTGGCATTACACACACAAGCTGACACCTGTTAGTAACAGAGGCTACAGACAGTCTTTCTGTCATTTTGTGGTTTGTATAACTCTTGAATCAAGGTAGAAAAGGCCTACACATTAGCTGTCTCCAAGGCAAGAGTCCTCAATTGTAGGAGATTCCCAGGAGCTTCCAAAGAACACATTAGATGTTTCCAGTACCATCCCAAGAAAATGACTGTCGTTATTAGGTCTACCTTTTTAAAGTATTTTTTCCTACCTTGCACTAAATCATAGACACACAGCTTACCTTAGTCTCTATTTGAAAGGAAAAGCAAAGGTATTCCAGGAATAACACAGATTTGAAAATTGGTAGGTGAATATTATATTGCGCTCAGACTATTTAAGGTGATCTAAAACTTTCTGTTTATGTGAATTAAGGAAGGTCTTGTCTTGATCTTTTGAGGGCAGTAAATAATATAATCAATGATGGTGGGTAGAAAAACTCCTTGAGAAGACCTTATGTTCACTAACTTCAGTGGGGCTAATATTACTCTTCCATACTACAGATCTTCTGCAACCATAATAAAAAAGCATCCCTTACTTGCATATGGAACAAATGGTAAAAAATAATAAAGATTCTGTAAGATTCCTCTTGCAAATAATTTATTGATACAATGAGCATCTCTGATATATATGATGAATTCCAGAACTACCTTAAATATGCTTAAGGCAAGGACAGGGAAAAAAAAAAACCCAAAATCACAATCTTATTAATAGATAAGAGAAAAAAACTCAAGGATCAGTTATTCTTTCACTCTTAAAAGTGGTTTTAATTTTTCTAGCCTTTCTTCACAATTTTTAAGTTTTTATTCTAATATAAACAGATGATTACTTGTTTAACTTAAAGATTAAAATTTAACAAAGTAAAATAATTCTGTTTTTAAAGCAAGTAATCTGCAAAGAATTAAAGGGCAGTTAGTATAAATCACTACCCATAAGGTAACGAGAAGCAAAACCTGACAAAACTACATTGTTGCCAAGAATGTAAACAAAGAGTAATGTCTGAGATTAAAGTGTCAAGGGCATGAAGTACAATTCTAACTGCTCAAATACAGCTGATTGACTGACTCATCTCTCAGATACACAAGCACAAATACATCAAAAATTGATTTTATATGATCAGCAATATCTTTACATATGTTCTGATTGTTATTTTCAGAGACAAATATGTCATCAGCATATAGTTTCAATCAACAACACAATGCTCAAGTCGCTGCCAAAATAACTACAAATAAAGGTAAGTTAAGGTTTAATATGGGACTCCGCTACTGTAAAAGATTGTGCCTGGCCTGCCACTTCACAACCCAAAGAATACTGCCTGTGTATATCACCGTTAGCCATTAATTTAGAAATTCAGTTAATTCTTGTGTTTTGTAATATATTCTTCTTTTTATACATAAGACTCGCTAAGTGCTAGCTAGTGGAAGACATTAATGGAAACACATGAAAAAATACATTTCTTACACAACAAAAGCCAAGAAAAAACATCATGGAATCCAACAAAGATAATGAAAAACATTACACTCTTCACTTCCTGAAAAGCACAAACCTCTGGAGTTAACAGAGAATCCTAGATAATAAAACACATATTTTAACAATTGTATTAAAAATCCTAAATATCCCAAATAGTTTGACGTTTTAATTTTGACCCAAACAAGACCAGTCCCATCCTTTTTAATGGTTACAATACCCACCTATTATTTTACCTAGAGACTTATTTAATCAGAACTTGCTACCAAGTACTGTATAAACACAAGTAACCACCATGTATTGGTAAAAATAGTTGTGCATACCTATTGTATCAGCTTTACTAAATCTTCGTGTGACGACATTGTTCATATTTCCATTTTCACAAAGCTTTAATTCTGTTAGATATACTTCTACTTTGCAGTGCTTTACAAACATACCCTGTTCAACGACCTGAAAAACAGATTGGGATCAGGTATCAGTCCAAATATTTTCATACACACGCTTCAAAATATTTTTGAGAACTCTTCAAGAAACTGAAGTTCATGGAATGTAAGACCCTTAATAAATGCCAATAATTAGAATTAAAATTTTCTGTATGATGTCTTAGAAATACAGTAAACTCCCAAATAACTTTTTTTCTCATGATGTAGATGTCTTACCTGTGTTTAACAACACCATGATTTTCAAAGTGTTTAGTACAGTGGAAATTACAAACATGAATATTTAACCAAAATATAAGGTACTTGATCAAAAGATAAAAAATATCAAAGCTATTTTTCTTTCCAAACACATTCATTGTATGCTACTTTGTCAAAACATGAAGAACTAGTTTTCACAGTTAAAGAATACTTATCAAACACAGAATACACGCATCTAAAATCTGGGTATCATATTTTTAAACAAATCCTGTATTTAAACAAGACCTACAAATCTTTCACTTATATTCTGACAATGAATACATTAATTTGAAATTTCATCTGCTCATTACAGTTGCTTATTGTATGTTCATTTTTGTAACACTTATTACAAAACAGTTAAGTATACAGGAATTTTTTAAAATAAAAGTAAAATGCAGAAAAAAATATTCAGGGTCACCTCTTAAATGTTTTTCCCTTTGATCCTCCAAAGTGTAACTGCAGTACTTAGTCATGTAGACTGTTCCAAAAATAACCACTGGCCTGATACGTGATACATCTGACAAATACAGTTAAAAAAAAAAAGCCACCAGCTAATTGCTAGGAGGGGTCTGCTATCTGCTGTACAAATATAACTTGTATGCATGTGCCATAAGAAAAAAAAAATTACTGAATGATTTCATTGCTGTTCAGTAGTTTGCCTGAGCTCTAATAACTGCCAGCTTTGACATTTAAATAAAAATCCATCTTAACTTGGCCACTTGGTAGAGTTTTTAGCTAGTAGAGTAACAACAAAATAGTTGCAGTAAACAAAACCATTCAGTATGGCTAAGACATTTCTGAGGATAAAACTGACTCTGTAGTGTTACTATTACCACATCCTATTACATAAATTCATTATTTGACATAGATCAAGTACAACATTTTATCAATTTAAAATTTGGATCCACATTTCAAAAAAAGTTGATGCAACAAAGGGGTTGAAAGAAAAGCATCATCATCCCACCTCTATGAAAAACTTTAAAGAAGACATGAGAAAGACTCATGAACAAATGACAAAAGCATCAGAAAGAAAAATTCTGAACTGGAATATGGATCTTGGAGCACAACTACCATTCCTATTTGCAGAAAATAATGAAGCTATGCCAGTTTACCTGGCCACTTTATTACATTCCATGTATTCTTCCTGTTAGTTCCTTTCAAGTAGAAGGCGAGTTACTCAAATTCTCCTTCTCTCTCCTTCCATTTTTCCCCCAAAGTGAAAAAATTATAGAACTCTTACTTTACCATGATGATGGAAGAGCATTCAGTTTGCTGAAATCCATCTTCAGGAAAAACAGTAACAAGTTGATAACAGATATCTCTTTAAAGAAGGAGAATCATTTTAATGGATTTCAGCTCTTACAGAACTAGAGAAAAAGAAAGAGACATTCCAGGGATGTCTCTAAAAAAAAAAATCTCTTTTACTGTATTAAAGAGAATGTTAAAAAAAAAATCTTGAAGACACAAAATTTCTTCTATTGCTAAATATGGCTTTGTTTGAAAGGAATGCACTTCAAGCAAGTGGCCAGTATGCACGTAGTTAGACCATACTCATACCATAGGAGGAAAATAAAGTTACATTACACCAGAAGTTATACCAAACTAAATTCCAGTAATAATATTCCTCCAGCAGTTTTTTCCAGAAATTAAAATAAAGATCTTTCTAACTGAAAGATGATGCCCTAATGGTCAATTTAGAAATTGCAAACATACCAAAATGTATTTTAAAACTTAAGTAATTCAGTCCAGTGAGGATACAACTGTAATCACTAACCTGAAAATCTTGAAAAAAGATTATCTGATCAATAAACTGGTAAAATGTCATATAACCTTAATAATAAGGATGGTATGTGCTGGAGCAAACAAAAATTAATATCAGAGATGTTAACTTTTAAGTATCTCAAACTGACAGTATCCACTATACCATGGACTACTACTTGTGTTGAGGTAAGCTTTTTGCTTGAATAAAAAACTCCCTTAGGAAGCTGCTGAACACACAAGAGTGTGCCTATCAGAAAAGAAATTACCAATTACTCTGCCAATGTTAACATTATTACAGCTAGGCTTTCCACTAATACAGTCAATACAGGTTTAGGGTTTTATACCTGATTATAGAGTCATTTGCATTAATAGACTTACAAGCTTCTAAAGCAGGTTCTTGAAATATTAGAGGGCTTACTTCCAGAAAGAAAATAATTGTATCCTTTGCGTTCTCGTTTCTCAATATTAAAAATGTAAGCCTCCAAAATCTGCATAAAAAATAGATATCTACATGCAACAAAAGAAGTTGTCTATCTGATTCTCATAGGCCAGAACATCATCTAATAAATTCCTGTGTGACTCCAGCATATTTGCAAGACTGTATCTGAACCATATTCATCCCAGTGGGTAATTTAAGAGTACCTTGCGTGCAATTGGCTCTTGACCTTCCATCAGTGTATACCAGCTAACTAGCCTATTCCAGCCTTCAGTTGGCAAAAGGATGTAGTCCAGCTCATCAATGAGATGTTCCTTGAGAGACTGAGAATCACCATCTGTAAGAGAAAGATATTTTTACTTGAATATTGTAATTCTTCTACTTGAGTTTTTAATGAAACATTTTTCACATAAATAGCAAACAAAATATTTTCTGAGTTACAGTTATGTTATCAGCATTACGGTGTTCAAAGCAAAACTCTTCTGAAACTATTCAGGCAAGCTCTCCATAGCACACTTATTACAGGTAGTATTCCTACACTCAGGAACCTAAGTGACAACTCCATATCCTCATGCAATCATAAATGCCTAACTTGTTAGCACACATCATCATAGCCTTCAGAGAAACCAATCCATTTCTCCACCCACTTTGCACATATTCCCAGATCACCATGGATACTCCCATTTCATGCTACAGCTGCATCGTTCACTGAAAATGCAGGAATGGGTAATTACAGTATATCCAAGACAAAGTTCGAAGTCATACACTCCATGTGAGACTGGGAAAATAACATGGTACAACCCATGGTACTGCTTAAAGAATGGTACAACCCATGGTACTGCTTAAAGAATCCTACATGCTCTGGAAACACAGACCCTACAAAATTCTTCACAGGGATAGTGAGATGCAACACTTGAAAGAAGTACAACTTGGCAACCTCCTTACGTAAGCAGCAAGCTTTTAACTTTGGTCCAACCCCTACTACAGTAGTGAGATAGCAGCTATCCTATATGGGTAAGAGGTGACTCCAGATCCGAGCCACTGTGAGGCCCCAACAATCAGGGCAGCCGTCTTTCTATCTGCAAGTACCCAAGTACAGGCCAGCAAACATTCCTCTGCCCAGAGGGAGATCAAACAAGGAGACCCACACATTCAGCTCCAAAGAATGAACCAGGATGGCAAACTTAATGAAGCATGAAAAAAAATAAACTATGTATAAAGAATAAATAGGCTGTAATAAATATACAGTCTATTTTATTTACTTTCATTGTCTTTTAATGATAACTATTTTTTTAAAATAAGAATTCAACAAAACTTGTTTCAACATGACCTTTTCTGTAGGAGGGCAACACTACTCAGGACATTTAAGAGTTGTTTAAGAGATGTGTTCACTTCCTGGTGGGAAGAATAAACAAGATTAAGCTTACCAAGACTCTAGAAATCTCCCTACTCTAGATGTACTTGCTATGCCTTCAGTTGGTTTAAAGTTGCCATTTTAAGGGAAAACACTGGAAAAAAGTGTTGGCTTTTGCTTTAATCACCCAAATGGTAAAAATATGGGCAAAAAAGGATGCACAGCTGTCTTCTGCTCCTATTATGACTGGTGCTGACTCCCTCTTTCCTTCTTCATCTATGTATCTCAATGTGTAGCAAAACATAGGAGACACATATTGTTCTCAGCTCATGTATTTTAAGGGCTGTGTTTGTTACTACCATTAGCTGCTCAGAGAGGGCAAAAAGATACTGTTTCCATAGTATGTAATCTGTGCAGTTTAGAGATGACTTCATGCAATCATGGTAAAATATGGTTTGCATGCATTTTCTCCAACAAAAACTGTCAATGTGAGAAGAGCTGAATGAAAAACCTAACAACAACAAAAACCCCACGATACAGCCAGGTAAGTATTGAATGATGAAGTTATTTTAGAAAAGGGGATAATTAAATTCAGAAATAGCCAAAGTATCTGTTGCAATTTTAGCAAGAAAAAACACAAGGGCAACACAGAAGGCAACAAGGGAAAGTGGAAGAAAACTTCACTTTGGATTCCACTTTGGGAGCCACAGTACATAAATTTCTCAAGCAAAGAAGTAAAATGAAATTTCACATGAACATCTCAGTGAACATACAGGTAAATAAAAATTCAGTTCTTCATGGAGATAGATACAATTAATGTGACCTAAAAATGAGACTTCAATCAATGCAGCTCTTTAAAAGGTACTTTCCATTCCCCCCCTCACCCTCCCTGTTTCATCCTATCTATAAAAGTAACAATTTTCAAGGCTCAAATTTTGGTTCAAAACTGTCTTGAAAAAATTAGGAAAAAATCTACATGGACGAACCATATCCAAGAAACGTCTGCTAAAACAATTCACAACTTGCACTATCAATTCTTACTCAGCACACTCAACACTATGCATATGGTGGTTCCATTATAACTGGAAGCAATGTGTGGGGCGAAATCCATAAACACATCTTCAGGCCCACATGCCTCTTAAAAAAGTTCATACCGTATTTCTGCACTGATCTGATATTGCTACAGGACTTCATAGTGAGAAGATAAAACTTGGATTCCATTCCATCTTTCTACAACCCCCAACATTTTTTCTAATATAATTTTTTTCAGACCCTTATTCCATCAAAGAAATCCCCTGACTCCAATGACTCTGTCCCTCATAAGCAACACTGTTTTCTATGATAAACAATCAGCTATTCTAAATAACTACTTCCTTGTTCTTGCTTTGGTAATCTAAAGTTGACTATCTACCTCTTCTACTGAAGACAGCACACATGCATTGCATTATATACAACAAGATTTTTGCATGTGTTGAGATTAACCAAAATCTCTGCCTGTTACTTTTCACTGTTCTCACTTCACCCAAATATTCTGAAAATAAGGGAGCGACATTCAAGTAATATAAGCACAACATACTGCTTCAGTTTCCTGGAATCAGTCTGTCTTGAATTTAATAATAGATTTCCTTATCACTGCATTACACTACAGAGTATCTGAGAAAGCATGCCCATTTTAGACTATTTTATATTCTTTAAATCAGATTTAGACTTAACACTTAAGGAGAGCAGTATGAGAGCAACTAGCACAAACTATGTGCCTTCAAGTTTGGGGATGGAAAAGAACGTACAGATATGACATATGACAGAAATGACACAGCATGTGACCATACAGCACCTTCTTCAAAGGCACTGACACTAGCCACTGTCAGACATGCACACTCACCCTGACAACTAGTGCAACATGGTATGACAAGTCCTATGAAAGAGGCAATTATTTTTAACTTTTAACTTGTAAAATAACAAGATATCAATTACATTTGAGAAGTTTTGAATTAAGAAAGTCAGAGTTCATCATAAAGCACATGAAGTTGTAAGAATTTGTATTACTATGTGCAAAGAAAGTATTATTACATTACCTGTAACTGCACAGAACGATACCAATTATCTGCTAGATTTTGTATCCACTAGATTTTGCAGATTAAACATTAACAGCTCTAATGGTATTTCAATATTGGACATTAAATACAGAATTTGACCTAAAGATTAAAATATCTGGAAAAGTATTGAGACCTGTGTCCACAAGTCTGACTACAGTTCAGCAAAAGTCCATCAGACATGAGTATTGTAACAGTGAAAAAGTTTAACCATACTTAAAAGGCCATGAAAAATTATGAAATTATCCTCTATCATTTCATACACTTTATATTACCACTGAACTAGATAATACTTCTTCTTCAATTGTTCCAGAATCAAAGTAAGGGCTTGAGGTTTATTTACAAAAAGAAATTTCAGAGTTCAACTTAAGAATGTTGCTTTAAATCAACCAATTCAGTTAAGCTAAAAAAAAAATAAGAAAAATCTTTGTGAACTCAGGCTAGCTATCTGTCAACCTGACTGAATTTCAACTCCCAAGGTAACCCAAAATATAATTATAAACCAGTAATTTGTACATTACTAAATATTCTGTTACAACTGCAAATAAGTTCCAATAATTTTATAAATAAAACTGTAATTTGTTAGGGAATTCTAATCCATTTCCCTTATCATGGTCTGAAAACAAACAAAAAGTTTCATTCATAAACGCTGAGATTCCTTAACACTATCAACTACAAGAGATGAACAACCTGTGACAAATTTGCACTAACTGTTAGTATTGGCTTATTACATAATCAGAAGCAGTTACCTTTGAGAAGTCCAGAATTATCAATAGGACCAGGGTACACGTTCTGATCTCCCATCTGGTATTTGTCCCAGCTGTCAAAACCAACATATTTTTTCCACTGTTTGAACCAGCGACTATCCACTAGATACCTTAAATGGAAGAAGACATGCAAGTTAATTATTGGCACGCTACTACTTCCTACAGTACCAATTAATTCATATTAACTCACTTGTATCCATCAACCTTGCAAAATGGAGAATGTTTTTCTGTCTGATCTGCTAACCATTATCAGCATCTCCTACCAACAAGGACCATAATTGGGGTCAATTAAAGATCTTACTAATTGCAGTGGGTAAGTACGGTTTTGCAAGACTGCCAATACAGCACATCAGAAGTTCCTGTTCTCAATCTGTAAATTCAGGAGATTAAAGTTAAATCTTTACAATTAAACAGCCCTAACAAAAATGAGAGATAACTTTTAGTAAAATATTTTTTCCTGCTGGAGTTTTATTTATAACATTCCTATGCAAGTTGAAAAACATTAGAACTCTGATATCCTGTCAAGAACCAGTTCTAAGTGTTTTCTTCCTTTGAGTCAGCATCAACACATACAGTAAATGTTGTGCTTTTGAGGCAGTACTAGATGTTCCTCCTACATAAAATTGTCAACTTCACACTTCCATATGAAGGGATATCTCTAAACTCAGCTCCACAGTATTTCTACCCAGATTAAACTGCTGCCAGATCAGCTTTTATTAAGTCCAGTGACACCTATATTTTATGTATTTTGTTCAGAATTTCTTTAAGATTAAGATACCAAATTTGTTCAGTGATCCTCAGATTTTTTTTGAGGTTTTTTTTAAAGACACCACCTTCATTATTTCTCTTTCCTAAAAGTATCCATGTCCTTCTGTCTGGTCTGTACCAATCCTTTTGCTACTACCCTAGTACATGTCAGAATATCAGTATCAGGATGAAACACTTAGGTCAAAGATCATAGGTAATGCTCATTCTTTTTTCCAATATCTGACTACTGAACTCTTATTTGTAGCATGTCATTAATATGCTATTGAACCTTTAGACATCTCAAAACTTGCTGACGATTCAAATACTGGTCTGCTAATACATACAGCTTTATTAAGCAATCATTCTGCAAGAGTTACTCATGAATATTATGGAAAAACACAGAACAAAACCATTAATACCCACAACTCTTGTAACCAAAGAAGTACAAAAGCATTGCTTGAGTACACATTTTACTGAACAGGTTTAAAAAAATACATTAGCAGGGCCTTAAATTTGTGCTTCTAAATGATGTAACTACAAAAAGGATTAACAAACCCAAGATACGCAAGTCAATTATTTCTTCTCAAGTCCAGTTTTTCCCTTACACACACAGATCAAGCCTGGAGTCAGTCTCCAGAAGTACTGTTAGCAAACTACTGCTAGCAAACTTCTGGTAAAGAAGGAACTACTACTGAGTAGTACTCAGTAAGTGGGAACCTTTGTAGTCAACTTATCAGATTTTCTTCCCAATCAGCCCCAATTTTTCAGTTTCTTCAGAATTTACTCTTAAGCATGTCAATCTATAGGCAAAAGTCCTTTGGAAAGTAAGAGAAAGAAAGCGTTAGAAAGCTATACATAAGATCACCACAGGTTTTTTCATGCTTACCTCGCCTACATTCCTTCAAAGTAAACAGTCTTGATTAAAAATATGATTAAATCAACAGTAATAATGAATGTGAACAAATTACTCCTAGCCTTGGCCTGTAACTACCCTAAGCAAACAACATAAATAGCAAAGGCAGAGTTGTGTCTCAGCTGCTATAGACATAGGTTTACCAGTGTAAGAAGTCTGTTTAGGAACCAAATTTCTCCCTTACTGCACCAATATCAGCCCTACCCCTGGAGCATGTACCTTGACCACCTCAAAGTGCAACACTTGGTCTCATATCTATTGTATTATCACAATCTGACACCGTTGCTCAAGAGTCATCACTACTAGGAGCTGCTATCTCTTATGAAATGGTTCTGTACACAACTTTGTCCTGGAACTTGTAACACACAATTTCTTTCTGAAATTTTTAACAGTAAAGCAGTCAGAAAACAGCCTCAAACTGCTTTTTGAACCAAAACTACATAGAAAAAAAACCACATTCGTTTTGAACACTATTAAGGAAATGTATATGAAAAGTACTTTGCTGGAAAAATGCCCTTTTCCACTCTTGCCAAACTCAGAAACAGAGTGATTTAACAGGGTGTTTTGAGCACAGTGCATCCCATCAAATTGGTAATGAAACAGCATGGCTGAAGTCCTGTTCCAGAAAGATGAAATACTTAACATCACTACGATTTTACAGTATTTAATCATTCCAAAGTAGCGTGTTTCAGCACTGATTATTTCAGTTTTATGGCAGAATTCCCTTGACACATTTTGTTTTGTTTAGAGCATGTCAGAGTGTAACAGGAACCCAGGACAAGACTAAGCTGCATTAAAGATGGTGAAATTTGGGATAAAACACAGTAAAAAGATAAAAATGCAGACTATTACAAGAGTAAACAATTTAAACTTTATTAATGCTGAAAAACAGGTAAAAATTATGTAGTTTAAATCTGAGTTACATTCCAGTCCCACACACATTTCACACTTCAAAAACTCATTCAGCTAGAATACACAGACTTCTTGACTACTTTCAATTGTCTATACTGTTCAGCAAAGTTATAAGCACTATCTAATGAAACAATGAGCTCCCCAAAATAATTCAGATCTCCCTGTACAAAAAACCTCATTCCGCAACACAAGAAAGTATCCAAGTACAGCTTTACTGTTGTATGTAAAAGACTCTTCTGAACTTAAACAGCAGCAGATTTAATGATTACTGCAGCAAATCCTACGAAACCATAAATCTCAAACTGTTATGAAATTAAACAACTTCACTATCAAAAATGATCAGCTTGTGAAAATGGGTAAATAAGGTGACTATCCAAATGTAATTTAAAATTTGGTATTATAATTTGTTTAAAATAAGCATTCTGTTAAAAAAAACAGCAATAAAAAGTGCATTGCTACATTTTTTTTTAAGTATCAGATGAAAGCATATGAACTTCAGAAGTTGAAAAGTTCCTTCAAACCACCATGTTTGCCATCATGCAATACACAGAGGAAGTGAAGCAATGTCATAACAGCTTCCCAGTATGCTTTAAAATATTTGGTATGTTTGTTAACATAAGCTTTCAATTTTCTTTTCACTATAATAAAGTCCTCCTAAGCAATACTGCGATAAAAGAAAAGAAACTTAAATTAGGTTTAAATTTTAGAGGTATAATGTGCTTCCTTTTTCTACAATCAATAGCCATATGCAGATGTCTTCAGATATGATCCGGTTTAATAAAGGCAAGAATGCTTTTGGAGGTACAGACTAAATAGTGGATGCAGAAAGGTCTTAAAGTGTTTCCTCTAACATTCTCTATCCTGTTCATGCCCAAGTTATGTCACATTCATTTGTTATGTAGAAATGGGGAGGGGGGAAGAAAATACAGCAGACAAGCCTGCAGTATGCAATTTAGCCTATTTAATGATCACTTGAGAAAGAATTTAAGAATTCAGTGAACACCACAATGATAGTCTGCTTGAATATTAAGAAAGAAAAATCAGATATCTACAAACATATTTTCACCAAACAATAACTAACTGTTGTAATTAAATGAGTTTTACTCTCTGCTTCCTGGAAGAGAAAAACATACACTAGACTCTACCATGGAAGTCTGAATTGGTATGACCATGTTAAATGGAGTGACTTTGTACTACCCAGTGCATTTATACTTGAATACAGAGTCTGATATTAAGAGTCTGAATAACACAGTCTGGTGTATTTTGGACATATGGACAAAGCTGTGAGAAAAAATTAAAAAAAGAAGCTGAATGGGCACAAAACAATATTCTAAGAATGAATTCCAAAACTTTAAAATAAAAAGCTAGTATCTGTAAAGCATAATTTAAACTGATAATTTTCAAACAAGTAAGAGTCTATATGCATTTTCTGCAAGGTGCATTTTGCTGAAGATTAATGAAAAGACTGAAAAGGGAAGATCATTAAATCTGTGTGCGCTTAAGTGCAGAGCCTAATACTTCAGTTAAGACTGCTTGTAATATAAACCAGTATATAACTCTGTGTACTAACTTTTAAATAGAGTGAAGCAGAAAGATCAATTTATTAGGATAAGAAGCAAATGAGCCACTGCCAGTTCTCAGGATTTCCAGCAGACCACATCATACTCTAATAATCAAAACCGAAACAAAAATATTGTAGATCTGATACAGCACTGTCTTACCAGCAAATTACTTGCTGACAACAGACCATAGTTTAAAAAATACTGCCTTACTCACTATCCCAATATTCAGCTCTTAACCATCCTCTATAAACAAAGGTAACCAGGATACTTATGTAAGCCCGGTAATTAATTTATTTTCTATTTAGAGATAACTGCTTTTAATTGACTCTACTAACACTGTCTAGACTTCTTAATTTAAAGTATAGAAGTCTTTTATTCTCAGATATTTTTAAGAGTTAACTCAGTAGACCAGTTTACCACAACACTGAGGTAACATGCACTACATGCAAAAGAATTTAGTAAATTTATGTAGCCAAGAAAAAAAATTTACATATATAGATTTTGAAAAAAGCTAACGGACACTGTAGCACATATTATACATATTAGGCATTTTAATGAGCATTCTGCTACTTTTACTTCTCTGACACAGGTGAGAGAAATTATTTTGAGTTACTATGGAATACAGTCACAGTAGCTGAAATCTTGCCCCTTTACAAGAACTTGTTCTTAAACAATAGATGACATACTGCTTTCCTAATAAGATTAGGGAAAATTTAAATTTGCATTCAGATGCTACACACTTCCCTCATCTTTACTGAAGCATACACCATGTTAAAGATTATGCTAAAAAAAAAAAAGAAAGAATGCAATTACACCAAGCTCAGCTTAGGGGATCAATCTGCTAAAACATTTAAACACATGGCTAAAATCCAGACTTCTTAATATTAAGGTAAGAAGTAAAAATTTATAGACATTTATAGACTGTAGCTTTTGATCCATTCAATATAGCATTCTCACCAGGATCAACACTAGTCATCTACACAAAACAGAGAAGGCAACTGAATTTATTTTTTCTTCAATGTTATAATAGCCATTATACAATCAACCACCTGAAAACTAAGTATTACCTTCAAGGGGCATCAGTAATTTAAGAGGAAAAGACATACCTCAAATAAGCAGAACTACATCTGCTAAAACCTCATTTCTTAAATAAGATGTGATCACTTTTCAGACCACTTTTTAGGATAAAATTACTAAAAACTTGTAGCATGCACTTGAGACCAGACAGGCTTCACTGAATACGTGTTGCCCCAGATACAAAAATAGCATACCACACACTAGTAAAACAGACATAAAATGTTTGTACATTAAACTTGGTACAATATTGTGCTTTTATTTTTGTTATTACCTAATACAGGAAAGAGTTCCAAGCCAGTCTAATGTTACAGTAGTTTTTGAACTGTGGACCTGATGGAGAAAGCTACCCCAGGGCACCTTAGTAAAGTTCAAAAACATGGCCTATCAGTTTTTTTAAACAGCAACTAAGAAATGTTACTTAACTCTGATAGAATCAAGATTTCACTCAAGCAGGAAACACAAATTTTACACTCTCAGATGTAATCAGTCAGTTTAGCAAGCAGTATAACTAACCCATCTACAGGGATAAAACAAACCTGGAGGATTCGTAGTAGAGACTGAAGGAGAAAACAGTCTCAGATTCCTAGATATGCTGTTGTAAGGGATAAACCTTAAAAATTAAGAAAACTTCACAAGGCGAACTGATTAAATAAGCAAATGCTTGACATTTATAGGCATCTCAAATAAATCAGTCACCTCAAATTGTTTGATGAAAACACTGCAACTGAGTTTGATTATACTAAAGTCACTTAGAGCCAACAAGTTGATAGTGGAAATAAATAATTATTGGAATAGCTTCAAACCTTACCTAAAAGAAAGCAAAAACATGCATGTACTATTTGCTGAAAATTACACTCAAATATGATATTTTAGGTATTAATAATATTGGAAATATCTGTAGCGTTTGTTTAAGGTGTTTTCTCTTAGTTGTATTACGTATCCTTAAAGAGTTCCAAATTTCTTTGAGCAAGTAGAAACAAAAAAGCTACAGAATGTTTGTGAACGTGTTCCCAGTTCAAGTCTGGCCTCCTTCAGAACTTGGTGTTTACTTCTGAGTGGAGCTTCACATCACCTCACAAGACATATCTGCTCTCACCTGTAAAATGTTTCTTGGCTGTCTGAAGCAGATCATAATATACAAGGGACAATTTATACTCCTGAGTCCCCTGAAATCCCAGATATGGAATAAAACATAAGGAAACTGAATGAAGCTGCATCAGGGAAAGTTCAGACTGGACATGAGGAAAACATTCTTCACTGAGAGGGTGGCTGGTCACTGGAACAGGCTCCTCAGGGAAGTGGTCATCACACCAAGCCTGTGAGAGCTCAAGGAGCATATGGACAACACTCTTAGTCATATGGTTTACCTCTAGGTAAAGAACAGGGAGTTGGACTCGATCTTTATGGGTCCTTTCCAACTTGAGATATTCTATGATACCACGAAAACCTCATACCCCTCCAGAGCACAACAGGAGCTTCTGTAACCAAGGCCTATACTATCTTTGCAGACATGCAACGTATCAAAAATTGCAATCTTTAGAACATTCCACAACAGTGGAATATGTTCTGATAATAAAAATAAATAATAAAACCCATGCAATGACAAGTGGAGCACATAACAACATATTTTACCAAATCACGTCCTCCCTTTGATACACAGGTTTTGATATCATATGGATTCAGTGTCACCACTGCAGAGATAAAATATGAAAATATAAAAGATGAAATTCTGAACCTTGTAAATATAAACTCCAACAACATTCTCCTTCCAGTGGCTGATGACAAAAACGCCGTCTTCACAGACTGCATTTGCCCATCTTCCTATCTTAATTCAGGCTAGTCCGAGTCCACTGATCACACAAAGGGGTTGGAAAATAGAATTAGAATGTTCCTTGATATCTTCTGATACTACATGTCACTTCTTTTCCTCAAAAAGCAATGATAACTGTTAGTCATACCTAGCTCACTCCATACAGAAGCTATTTGCCAATACTATATTCCCATTTAGGCATTACTTTTCTTTAAATAATTATTTAATTTGAACAATTTCTTGGCAAGTATTGACAATTACAAAGCACAATGCTTAACAATTCAACCTACTTTCTTCTTCCTGTTTTTCTATGCTCAAGTTGTTTTGAAAGCACAGATTACTTTTGACCTTAAACTAGTTTCAGTTAATGTTATTTTCTTGTAAAAGGAGATATTCCTCAAAGCTATATTACTTCATTCTCATGGTTAGAAGCAAATACGCTTTGTTTAGAAATATTGTAAACCAACATTAAAAGTTAAAGTCATAGCTATTTTAAACTCGCTTTAGGTGAAGACACTAAACAAACTAAATCTATCTTTAGGATGAGTTTAGACCAGTTACTCCAACCTCATATAGCCCCTACAGACAACACTGAGGAAATAGTTCACTGCACCTGGGTCCCACTGAAGTGGGGTGAAATGGTGATTATTTCTGGCATTTATAAGAGATTACTCATCTCTGTGATTGAAGGCTGTTAGTCTGGTTCCTGGTTATGTTCTCATCAATAACTGGCCTTAGAGTTTCTCCAATATAATCTACAAATTACAGAGTATTTATTTTATTATATTTTATATTTTTCTTTTATGTTTTATGATAGTATTTTATTATATGCATTCCAGCAATGAGTACTTTGGGCCTTTTACTCCAATACAAAACATTCAAATATTAAAACACAATTGCCATTTGATAGCCATGCCTTATATACAAATAGATGTTCATATTGGGTCAGTCAATCAAAATTACCAACAAAAGATTGGTAATCTGTATCCTTATGAATGATTAAGTTTAAAGACTTAGGGCAGCCCAAAATGTGATTACTTATAGTCTTTGTACATTAGCTTACCAGCTCAAACAAATGAAACTATTACAACATTTGTAAATGTATCTTCATTTCTTAAACAAAAACTCAATAATTAAAGCTGATACTAAATTTATGCAAACTTAAAAATTTCACAGCTGCATGACTACGTATGGACATTGTTCACTAAACAGAAGAAAATAATAGTACAATCAGGAAAGCTGCTAATTGATTTTTAAAATTCTCTCATGGTTTGTAATTTTTTAATGTAATTTAACGTCACCTGTGGTTAACTGTACATTTTGATTTAATGAACCTTATTAACACTGTGTCAACATCACAGTAGTACAACAGCATTCATTCTTTACCTTAACACCCTGGCTGATGGAAAAATATTTGAATGATATGACTATGACCTTGATATTTCCCATTGCTGTCAAAAGCATTCTGAATGCATTCCTCAGTTATACATAGAATTAAACAACATGTAGCCTAGATTGATTTATATTGACTGATAGGTCAGCCCTTCAACTTCAAAACAGTTAACTTTACTATACAATAAAGACACTTCAGAGAGACACTCATTCCATTACTGTGTACTGCTGGGACATCGTATCTTCTGAACACAAGTTATTTCACTTTTAGCAGCAAAACTGTGCAAATTGTCCAGAGAGACAGGTGAGCATTATTTTTTTTTTAACCCCCCTCACTGAGCATGAGTACAGATTAAGCAATACCGAGGACAAAGTGGAACAACCATGCCACTGAAAGCAAATTAGGACTCCTGTTTAAAGGCACAGCATCCAATTTTTGCTTTTGCACAAATGCAACTATAAAAATAAGAAAAGTAATAAAGGGCTTGTACCTGTATTTCTACTCTGATTAGACTAGCCAAAATTGCTAGCTAATGATTAACAGCTGCCTTCAAAATTAAATTTTCTTTCAGAATTAACAACTTCTTGAAAGTTCAAGATTATTATATTTATTCTACTCTATCACATACAAACCAAACCATCACCTTATTCAAAATGTAGGTAAAACCATAAGAAAAAATCCAGGGTCAAAGAGATCGCTTAGCTCCCCCATTTTTAAGAAATCTTAGTCTATATATTTCACATTTCTCTTCAAAAATAAAAGCTTCACGAGGATTTCAAATCAACTATTCAATCAGTTAAAATTACCCTACAGCAACCCGTGCTCAGTTCCCACAATGTCCTGCAATAGCCTAGGCAGCACTCCACACACACTACCAAAAAGCCCAATTCAGCCAAAATTAATGGACTGCATTTTTATGTTAAAATTTCAGTGTGAACTTTACATTAACAACCATGTAAGTGTTTTGTGTACATTCACAAATTTTTCATTTAAGTCAAGACTTTTCATTAAAAAATAATCTAACTCCTCGATTAATGTTTGACTTCCAATGTTTCAGGCAAAAGCCTGACACAAACATGATTTTAACATGCTCTCACCCTGCCTAATCAATTAAGAGAAGAAAATAGCATCTACACATTTCCATTGCAAGTATTCTCAAGAAGAATCTAAACCAGAACATTCTGTGTATCTTCATAAGCTGTTGGAGCCAAATCTAACATAAAACTTCAACCACAAGGTCTTAAAATAAAAAAATCAGCAACTTAAACTTCATTTGAAAGAAAAAGCAGCCAATTCTCAATTCTGCCCTTGTAACATAGATGTGGTGCTCCTTGTTTCTCATATGAAGCCCTCAGAACAGTTCAGGATATTTTTCCAAGTGCTACTGAGGTGCAGGTCTATAACACCTCATCATGGTCTCTGTGAAGTCAAGTAAAATAAAAATTCTGTTCATGTACAGCACAATGATGGATGATCAAATGTGAAGAACACTGAGAAGACCACAGTGTAAAATGCTATTAAAGCTAAGCACTTCAGCATCAAGGTTATCATCAATGACGGGCACTGCAGGGTTTTCAAGTAGGGCTAGATATGCCTGTTCATCAAGATTCATGAGTTTTCATTGCAACCAGAATTAAAATGCTTATACATTTCTGGTGGGGAAATTCTTTAAGTATACTTTTGGAGGGGAAATCCATAAAGGCTGAACTTTCTATATCTACTGATTATTCACTGGGAAGGATTTTTACCCCACTTAATTTTTCAACTGCTGTCTTCAGTGATTGAGTTTTACAATTAAAACAAGTTTGATTTTATAATTAAATATTCAATAAAACTCTCACGGTGCGAAAAAAAGAGAATATTTTCTTCACCTTCCATGAAATGTACTCCACAGGTAACAACCGTACTCCCCCTGAACTCACCAAAACTTCAGAATTTATGTGTATCAGAGATACTTCTGGAAGAACACAAAATACTATAGTTCTGTAGTTTTCATAATCTGCATGTCTTAAAAATCAAGAACTGATTACAAATCTATCCCATTGTAAAGTGATGACTGGCACCAAAATTCATTGGCTAGCAGGGCTGGAAATCAACATCTTCCTTCTGGCCTAATCTTGACTAGATTCAGTTTACAGATAGTGTCTTAAATCTTTATCTGCTCATCTAAAAATCCTTACTCTAGAAGACATCTTCTTATGTAAGTATTTCAGCACAGGGCTCAACATTCTATCAAAACAGACCAAGGCTCTTAAAGCTCTTCTCTGAAAGGCAAGGCTTAAATCTTTCGTATTAAATCTTGATATTTTTTAACTCATTTCAAATGAACACCTTCTGTGACATTTGGACACCAGAACTGGACAAATGGTTTCACTAATATATTACTGTATACAGTATATCTTTGTACTGCTACTCAGTATTCCCTATTCAAACATGCAAAGATTGTGTTTGTTCCCTTAGTCACCAAATAAACTCCTCTTGATACCTGTCCACTGTAACAGCCTAATTGTTTTCCAAGTTAATGCTTTTAAAAATACAGGTAACATCTATATTCTCATCTGCTCACAGATTGCTACGGCAAGCAACAGATGAAAGAAGTACAGTGCGGAAATTCTGGGAGAAAGAGAGAGACAAATTGGTGAAACTGACTGCTAAAGCTGGGCTGTTAGCCTTTATTAGTCACTATTACCCACTATAAGTGAACCATTTATTGGCAGGTGATGCCTAAAGGTGAGAAATACAGTCTCATGTTATGACACTAATGAGGGCCAACATGTGTAAGAGGTAGCAAAGTAAAGAGTATGAAAGCATTTGTAATGTCATATTTAAGCAACTGAGACAACATCTCTGACCAAGAGAGCCACAGAAGAATAGGAACTACAGGGAAAGTAGAGATGGAAGCGGTCTTAAAGACAAGAAATTATACCTCAATATAGGGGGCAAATTACAGAGATATTCATACAAGAAGTCATCACATGCAAGAATTTGCAGTCTTCACCTCTAAGAAAATTGTTCCAAAATCAGTAACTTTTAGTACTGAAAACTGTACCTCAGTGACACTGTAAAAACAGAAAAACTTGGCAAGATTCTCGAGAACATCACTGCACCTACAAAGGCATTAAAGGACATCAAGACCAGTTGGTCATGCAAATTATACAGTGGCTAAAAAACTGATGAACATCAATAGTTCTTCAATATCTGAGAGCAGATGCAGGAAGACACTGATTGCATTCAAATTTGTCTGCAGCTGTAACAACCAATATTTTCTGTCTTTCTAAATGAGAGGTTAAAATCTCCACAAACAATAAAAATTCTCCTTGCTCGTCAAGCTTCAGTAGAATTTCAAAACAGTATGAAGTAATCACATCAGATCCTAAAACTTGAGATGAAATGCAGCATTTCTTCTCTTCCAAAACAGAATTCTAGGTCTTTCAACCACAGTACCTGGAGGTTCTTTGGATAATATTGCAAGAAGATTTATATATAATTCAAGTTCCATGGAAAGACAGTGGTTTTTATGCTGAATTCACCAATAAAAGTAGTAAACATTATTTAAAACAACTGATAAATGAAGGAGGTTCTTGCTTGGAAAAGCTTAAATTTGATGTATATTTAATGTATGTTTAGAAAAGTAAGATAAATGGAGAGATGGAAGAATAGTCAATCCCTCCTAGCTTAATTTATTAACTGCCCATTAAAAAAAAAGCAAAAAAGACCACTGTGACAAACTAGCCCAAAAATCTTGTCCCTGAGGACAGTACAGTCAAAAGACACTAGCCTTGTCTGTCCATTGAAGTGATGTATTTTAACCTGTACTATCCCCAAGATACTCTTAAAAAGATCCAATAAAACAAGCTCTACAGCTTACTGAACTGCCTGTTGAAAAGTTTCCCGATTCTATCAATTCTTTCCCCAATATCTAACTCTAAAAACATTCCATTTCAAAACAGTTTCATGCTTCTCTCTCTACAGTGCACATGAAGAACTAATGAAGAAATTCAATGCCCTCTTTATAGATATGACAAGACTTGCCTCTCTTTGCCCTGTTCTTTAGTTCCTTTTTTCTTCGAGGAAACCCCCAAAGCTTTATACTTTCCTTATATAGCTTATTGTTCTCTACACTCTGAATTCTGA
Source organism: Aegotheles bennettii (assembly GCA_013398125.1). Classification (NCBI taxonomy): domain Eukaryota; kingdom Metazoa; phylum Chordata; class Aves; order Caprimulgiformes; family Aegothelidae; genus Aegotheles; species Aegotheles bennettii. Next base: position 143,435 of record VZRW01005039.1, read on the forward strand.
GCACAGACAAGACTTTCAGTATAAGCCAGCAGTTTAAGAATGATTGTATTTTAGAGCTTTAAAGCTCAAACAAAACAAGTTGATATGGCATTGTTCACAATTTTTCAGTAATATTTACTACTGAATGAATTAAAATTGCAATTCTGAATCACGACTTAGAGCACTTTAGCTGTTCTACTTCATTACAAAAAGCTATTGACAAAACACCTTTGAAAAAAAGCATTTGGACTAAACACACACCCTTAATTTGTGAAGTTAAATATGTAGCTCTAAGTATTAATCCTATGAATGCACATGCATACACATTCATGTAGCTAGATTTAATAGTTCATGAGTCAAAGTTAACAGGACTTTGCCATAGCTTATTCAGTCTTAAAACACTTGATTAATATCGGTGTCATAATCACAGCTCCACATATTTATTTTCATTTAGAAGCTTTTTCCACTTCACAGATTTTTTTCATGTTAAAATATGTAACATACTAAAAAATTACAATACAGTAAACTTACCAGTTTAGTCATTATATAAACTTGTCATGAAGTTACTTTCACTTTGAATAACATGAACTGCTTGGGACATTTTTTTAATACTTGGGAAGTACCCAACAGAACAAAAAAAAAATAATAAATAATTATTGAAAGATTACAAGCCTGATTGCCCTTTTACTACCACTGGTCATTTTCAACACTAACCCTGTGAACTCACTTCCTTTTTCTAGTTGCTCATATTTTTTCAGTTTAAGAGCAGTCTGTTCATATGCCAAAACTGAACATATACTCAGCAGTATTTGAATAATGCATCAGAATGTATGCTTCTGACACATGCTGCAGTATCAACAGTGTTAAATATAGTCTTTTACAGAACTGGAACAGTGAGTGATGACAGCTGAAATCAGGTGGGCAGGTTCTACTTTTGTGTATTCATACTCAATTTTCAGTAAGTTAATGTTTCAGCCTTTGTCTTTGGGTGACAGTTTTGCACAGGAAGAGATGAAGAGGTGGAAAAAGTGTCAGTTCCTTGGCTTTACCATACCNCAAAACGAAAAAAACAAACAACCCCCCCCCCCCCCCCAAAAAAAAAAAAAGCCGAAAGTCCCGTTTCCTGGCATTGGAGAACTACAACTACAGAAGAGTTCGGTTACAAAAAACATGGTACAAAGATGTGCTTATTTAGCCTAATTCTTCTCAACCACGGATTATTCTGTTGACAATCTATATGACATACTAAGAAATATTTTCTGACTGATGAGGAAAACATCTCTTTTTAAACCTTTATTGTGGAGCAGGTTTGGGCCCGTATGCACCTTCGGAGTCTGTTTTTAAGGCAGTTAACACGTTCATAGTCAAAATAAAATTTAAATCTGAGGCTTATGCAGGACCCCCCAC
>VZRW01005039.1:155584-166321 GCA_013398125.1 Aegotheles bennettii
GTGGTCATGATTTGTATATGAGCAACCGAGACTCTGAGGCCTGTAACAAAAAATAGAAGCTGCAGCCGTCTCCAGGAGCCGTAACTGTCCTTGACTACGTGATAAGCAGAATCCAAGGAGCTGAGTATGATAAACAGAACTGTGAAGAGTGCAACAAGTCAAGACATGTCCTGGAGGCCGTACTAAGATTTTGCTTGTTATTACGCTTATACCAATCAGTAGTTTGTTATTATGCTTATACCAATCAGTATGTTTGTTATTATGCTTGTACCAATCAGTATGCTTGTTATTATGCCTGTACCAATCAGTATGTGGCACCTGGATTGTTATTACATGCTTTAACCAGCCATATGTATGCCTTATAATTATATGCACAGCTAGTAACTGTATAAAAGCAATGCTTTGCCACAGAATAAAAGAGAATGACCATACCCACATTGGGATCACTCATTACTCGGGACCGCTCTTCCCACTCCGACAAGTCCACATGACTATCGTTCATGCTTCATAAAAATTCCATTTAATTTTAAAAATCTGTTTCTAAATTTTTATGATGCAATATAACCTTGGGTCAGGAAGGATAAGTAACCATTGTAATGCAACAAAACCAGCTTCACAATACAAAGGGATTAATTTACGGGTGATAATTTAAATAATAGCTAATAAAATCAAACTCATTTGATGTACATTTTAAGAGCTAGACTAATCAAAGCTTGAAATGTGGTAGGATAATAAAGCAAACCCCATTAATTTAGCATAGTAAAAATACATACAATCAAAAGGAGATGGAATAAGCACAAGCTTACAATAAGAGAAAAGTGCAGAATTTAATCTCATTCTCACTGAAATCACTGTAGAAATTCAAAGCAACTTCAGCTGGAGTCACAGCACACTGGTAGAAGGCCAATCTCTTCTCTCACTGTTATCAATGCTGCCTCTTTGGCTGTGCTGGAAGGATGTGGAAACTGGATGTAATGGACGGCATTTTATGCTATCATCTACCTGTTTTGAAAAGAAGGGAGAAAAAAGAGGGGAGAGGTAACCCACTAACATACAGTCATAGGAACCAGGGTTTCATCAGTACAGACTGATGGTTAATGCACATTTCTGCATATTCCATAAAGTCATAATGTGGTAGAAAAATGAGGAGTCATCAGAATATGTAATTGAACATTTAAATTGCCAGTGCGAATTTAGGTGTTTAAGTAATTCTAGCAGAGTTATACTATAAACTTAATGGCCTCATTAATTTGAGCCTGTAATAGATTAAGCTGTCCTTGTGTTTTCTTTTGCTAGGTTTCCTATAGAAACAAGTCTTGCGCATTTTGGAGCCCTATCTGATTTTTCAACAAAATTTGAGAGATGGGTATTAGTCTTAAAGCTATTCAATTACAATAAAAAAAAGATGCCTGGGAAGAAAAGAGAAAAGCCACAAATGTATGTCTCTGAAAAGCTGTCCCTTGGGATCACCCTTACACAAAAAAGAGAAAATTTGAATTCCCCAGCATAGGAAAAGCTTCATTCAACCATGAGGTAAAATCCATAGGAAATGATACTTCATTAGTTCCAGAGCTCACAGAACTTGTTATTATTCAGCTTGTTTAGCAACTTCAAATTTTAGACAACTCTTTGTCACCTGAAGTTTAACAGAGTATTAGATCTGCTTTTTATCTGTGTAAGGGTACAATGAAAATAAAAAAACCCAACCCAGTGGTTCCCTAGGTGATTTTCTTTCATTGTGTATATGCATATATGTGACAGGAGAGGAGGAGGGGAGAGGGAAGAGGAAGCATAGAATAATTGAAACGTCCTTTTTCAGGATTTGGTTATCCAGTCTGCCTTCTGACATCTGGTGGCAAAATCTCTCCATTACAGTGCTTGCTCTGAATTTTTCAGAAATATCCCCCCCGGCCCCTGCCACCCCAACTCCACGGCTTCTCTGACGATTGTGGGCTCTTAATGTCAGTGAAAACCAGGGCACAGGGCACTTGTGGATAAGGAGGTAATTCTGGTGTCTGGCAGGGAGCAGCAGATATGCCATGAAGCTTAAAGTGGGAGGAAAACAAAGAAGATTTATGTGGTGGGTTTATCGCTCTAACAGCAGCAGCGGCATCATCTCTCTGCCTCCCAGGCTATGTCTTCTGTGCAGAGCAAAGACAGCTGAGATACCTCTGAACTGCTCAGAAAAACGAATTTTTCTACACTGAGCTCTGATTACCCAACCTGCTTCCAAACCCCAACACACCTGCCAGCTGGTATGGATGTGTGCCCCCCCAAACATAAGGGAACATCCTCATTTTGTTCCTTGTGAATACTGAGTTTCAGGGCTGCAAGTACACACAGAAATGTTTGGTCCTAAAATATATTTTTAGAAGAAAACTAGAAGCGATTAAGCATTGGTCAGAATGAAAATGTCAAAATTACTCTCATGACTGTACAAGATACATCCCTGAGGACCAAGGGCTCCCCCAGTTGTTGCTCACCATCCTTACATTATGTTTGGGCTGGGTTTCAGAAAATAAGCATTATCTACATCCAATATCAAGCCAAGATGTTTATTTTATGATTACTATACCACATGGGTGAGAAAAAAATGGGAATTTGAACTGCCTTGCTATATGAGGCAATTTGGCAGGTGGTAAAGATCTTCAGGTTGGCTAGAGTTGAGGCAATTGGTCCCTCCAGGCAAACGTTTTGGCGGGATGCTGGATGCCAGGTGGGGCATATGGGGTGCAAGGAGTCGGGGATGACATTTCTGTCCATCCACGTGTGGCTGTTTATCATGGGTAACCAGACACTAATGTCACCTCAGTCAGGCGAGGGTGGACTCAGTTTTGACACCAGAGGGAGGCGCGCATGAATTTAGGAGCAGGATTAGGGCATCCCAGTACTCTGCCATCATGCAGTCCAAGCTCTGAATAAGGCAAGGTTAATCTAAAGGACTGCCAACTACAAATTTGCTGCCTTCAAAGGAGTCAGACAACAACAGCCACAAAAGCAGAAAAACTCAAAGGCACATATCCTTTAGTGTTTCCTACCATGTATTTGATGAAGGAGGAAAGTCTCGAGCAGGGTGGCAGAGGTCACTCAGTCTGACTTGCTGGCTGTGCAGATCCCGAGGTCTAAGTGGCAGTAATCCTCTCTAGGTACATATAGTTTTCTTTCATATTTATACAAAGAGAAATTTCTTATATTTAGACTATTAACTATGTAATCCGTTAGCTCCACCCGTGTGTAATCTACTTGAAAGGTATAGCAAATCTAAACAGAAAATGGAAGTTTTTTACATATATGGAGTGAGTTTGTATGATTATTCATTAATCAGAGGCACTTTTTCATGCTGAATTGGTAGCTGCTTGTCCTCAGCCAAGCCAAAATGCTCTTTTCTCAAAGAAAAAAGAAAAAAAAACACAAAAAACTGTTTCCTTTTGGTCTTGTTTTTGAAAATATCTTTAAATTTGCAATTCAGAACAATTAAACATGATCATATTCTATTCTTGTTTTGGTTTCCCTCCACCCTCCCACAGTTTTAGGCTGTTTTCGGATAAACACAAGTAGATAATATTCTAAGTAATAGTACTACTTCTGCACTTGACTCTTGGAAAGCTCTACTTTTGCCTGTACTCAATATGCAGAAAGATGATATCAAAACACTTTTTTGCCTTAGTATTAAAACACCATAAAATGCAAAGTGTGTAACAACCTTTAAGACATATTTGAATGTTTTTTAATGCACAAGCCTAGTACATTTTTGAGTGCAATTCTCTTTTATTTTTCCTTCCCTTATTAAAACATCAGTGGTTAAAATTCATAAGAAGACTTACTATCAGAAAGAAATACTGAAGGACAGAACAACTTATTTGTGTTTAATGCACTGTATCCTCCACTAAATTTACTTAGTGAGCTTTGGATTATATTATTTGAAAGAGTGTGTTATAACTGTAAAACAGGCATAGTATGATCTTAATAGTGACTTGATGGTCTCAAAGTCTTTTCCAACCAAAACAATTCTATGATTCTACTACTTCTCTAGAAAAAATAACCCAGGTAAGTTCACAGTGACTTTTTTTTTTTTCAGCAAACAACACATCTGATAACCCCCTAATTATGTCCTACCGTGAGAGAACTGAGTTAGCGGGCTAATAAGCTTTGACACCTTTTTAACCAGAATTTGTGATGCCTGTTTTTAAAATGACACTACACAAATTAGAAAATCCTGTATCATGAGATAATAAATGGCGTCATGAATCTCTACTCTAATCCTTCTTATCAATGAGTTCTCAAGTCTGCCAACACATGTTGCCCTTGATAAAGAGGTTTCAGAAAAAAATAAGTATGATTCATTTTGTGAAATTAGCTTGATCCTTACTTACCTTTACTACTCCTGGTCTGCCTAACCTCCTGTTTCCACAAGGTCTCCTTTTCTTTAGTATATTTTAATTATATAAACATAATTAAATCATGAGAATAATTCAAGATATAATTTTGGAAATAATTGTATTTATTTTAAAATTTGATTAAAATCTCATTAGGTAAAGAGGTCTGCTTTTTCTCTCATTATGTTTATAATGCAGCCTTTATTGTAAAATTGAAACAAAATTAACAGACATTAAACCAAGGATAAAACTTTAATTCATTTTGAAGTTCTTGGTAGCATGACTGCAAGAACTGATGCTGTTCGATAACACAGGAAAATAGGAACTAACACATTGTATCAGGTTAAGACAAAAGCATGCACAAATGAGTTCTATGATACAGTAACCCAACTTTAGGCCATATGGGTGTGAGCACTTTTTCTGTTGGACTTTTTTTTTTTTCCTCCTGATTTCTTTCTCTGATTTAGTTATTATTTCTATTTTCTGCTCTAAGTCCCAAAGATGTAGGTGGAGAAGTAGGGTTTTTTGGCTTTTTTTTTTTTTTTAAAAAAATAGGAAAAATTACTACTTTTTTCCCTGGTAATAGTTTGGGTCTTTTCCCAAGCTCATGAAAAATACTTAACTGTATCTCCAATAATAAACCATCACTACACTTAGTATTCTTGTAATTTAAAACTTTGTTGTGCAATAGAACCCTGTAGTCACCCCTAAATGTTTGGGCCATGGACTCTTCCTTTTAGTGTAATAAAGCACAGACCTGCTGCTTATTAAATGTATAATAGAACCAAACAAATTACTTGTTAAAGAGAAAATTTAAGGCCCCAAGACACCAAAAGGTGGGGGGGCCAGCTATTGTTCTACTTTTGATCTTAATTCCTTTGGTCTTTTTTTTCTGCTTTTCAAATGGATTACAGCCTAGATTCAAAAAGAAGTTTAGGAGTCACAGCATGAAATATTGCAACACCTAACTTTTTGGTACGTGCTTCACCCAGAGCAGGACTCAGAAGCTGTGCCTGGCAGCATAGGGTCTCTAATGCATAGAGAAAGGAAGGTGCCTTATGGTGATATATAATAAAACTAAAAAGCTCAGTAGTGACTTGTCAAGATGTAGCAAATGAGAAATGAAGAGTGTGGGTTTTTAAATCTTTCCCTTTAGGGAGCTTAGATGCTTTATGAAATATTAGAAAGAAGCATCTTTATATTTCAAAATAGCTACAGTTCTCATAGCCTGGGGCATTTTTCTCTTTTTGATGAAATAGCATAAGAAAAAAGATCTGTGCGTATGATATTCTGTGGGGTAGGTCAGACAAACAGCATTCATCCCAGGATTTCTTCATCTTTGTTTAGCTCTGCTTTGCTGGTGAGTTTGAGGGAGTAAAATACCACCCCTGATAAGGGAAGATCAATAGGGACCACTTAAGCAAAATGGACATACAGTAGTCTGTGGGCCCAGGTGCACTTTGCATCCAAGTGCACTGGGGGAGTGGGATGATGTCACCGTGAGACAGCTCTCTATCATCTGCAGATGTTCATGGTGACAGGATAATTGGAAAATGGTAAATATGCTCATTTTCAAGAAAGCAAGAAGAAGGATGTGGGGAACTACAGGTCAGTGTTCAGGAAGGTTGTGGAGAAAATACTCCTGGAAGCCATTTCCGCACATATGAAGGACAAGAAGGTGATTTGAAATAGTCAATAAGGATTTACAAAAGGCAAATTCTGCGTGACCAACCTGATTGCATTCTACAATGAAATGACTGGCTGTGTGGGGAAGGTGAGAGCAGTTGGGTGTTGTTTACCTTGACTTTAGACAGGCTTGGTCCTACATCCTTGTAGCCAAACTGGGCAGATGTGGGCTGGTTGGGTAGTGTATAAAATGGGTGTAAATCGTAAAACTGACTGGCTGGTCATTAGTAGTTTTCCTCAGTGTTCAGTACTGGAACCCATACTGCTCATAGTCTTCACTAACAATCTGGATGACAGTGACAAACACTCCCAGCAGGTGACACTAAAATGCAGGGAGCAGTCAATACACTGGAGGGCAGTGCTGCCGCTCAAAACGATCAGAACAGGCTGGAGAAGTGAGCTGACAAGAATTTAATGAAGCTCAACAAAGCCAAATGCAAGTCCAGCACCTGGGACATAATAACGCCATGCAATAGTGCAAGCTTGGCACTGTCTAGAAAACGTCTTTGCAGAAAAATGCCTGTAGATGCAGGTGGACAAGTTGAACTTGAGTCAGCAGTGTGTCCTAGCGGTGGTGAAGGCACAACACACAAGAAAACTGAAAGCTGTGTTTGTTCAGCACTTTTAAAGAAGGGAAAATGAGGATCTAACTGCTGTATTCAACTATTTATGGATGGTTACAAGGAAGATGGAACCAGTGGATTCTTGAAGTGTGCAGCAAGAATGAAAGGCAATGGACACAAGAGGCAGAAAGAGAAATCCTGATAAATTTGCTTGGATGTAAGGAAGAAAATCCTTCACTATGAGAGTGGTCAAATGCTGGAAAAGGGCCAGAGGGGCTGGTAGGTAAAATCTTTGTCCTTGTAGATATTTGAAATCACTGGACACAGCCCTGAGCAATCTGATCTAACTTTGAAGTCAGCCCACCCATAACTGAGGTTTGGATCCTCAGCCCAACCAGACCTCCAGAGAGATCACTTCCAATCACATTTTTTTCTCTGATTCCCAGCTTTCTCTCTTCTTAATTGACAGCAACAAAGTCTTGCTCCCAAACTGACATTGAATATATCTGTTTTTTCATTATGGAAGATGACATTATTCTATGAGCAGTGTTTATGTTATCATGCATAAGCAATCCACATAATTTCACATCTTAAGAGAATAGTTTTAAATGGTAAAAAAATCATCACAGCATCTCTCTGTATCAAGTGTTGTAGAAAAGGAAGAATGGTTACTTCTGTTATTTTTTGCGGTCAGCATTTTCCATTTTATGTGGAAGCTTTGAAAGATCAGTGATGATTCCAGTATGCTTGTTAAAAACCCTATTTCCTTCAAAATTCAATAACCAGCATGATTTTAATAAATGCCAGTGGGAGACTTATTGAAGAACCCCAGAATAACTTTGCTCCATTGCCTTTTTATTTTCCATCAGCTTTTCAGGAGTCAATTACCTTTATTTTTGTATGTGAATATTTGGAATATACCAGAGATTTTAAATAACTTTAAATTTGGTGGGCCAGATTCTCCCCTGTGATAAAAACATGATTGTGTAACTGTGTATCTGCATATACATTGTAAAAGGGATTTTTAGGCACTGGTGGACTGTCCCAAATGACAGAGCATCAGGAAGATATCCACAGATAACATACAGCAACTCGCTTTTGGAATCTATGCTTCCTCTTCCCCAGCTTCAGGGAATGGCAATAGAGGAATGTTGTAGGATCCTACTGCACATCGGGCTCTAAGCCACTACAGGTCCCCTTACATGGTGGTATTCCAGATGAGAGTTGTGCTCCGTGTCCCTGCTTATTTTAGTACCTGAAGTTCAGTATTAAGGGAGGTGGAAGACTCAAGTAACAACCTAATCTTTATGAACAAAAATGAGAAACCAAGAACCTAACTGCTAAACTGAAGAACAGTGCTGCAACTGGCACTTTTAGGTAGTTTAGGTTAGTAGCACGGTGGGTGATGGGAGGCATCTCTTGGGAAAGATAAAGGAGCAAAATTGCCAGTAGACATTAGTAAACTCATCAGTTCTTAGAGACAAAAAAATCTACATGTGGCTACCAAAATACAAATTTTCTTTTTCTCTATGTAGCAGCTCAGAACATGCATGCCTCTGAGTAAAATCAGTGTTTAAAAAAGATACATACCAGATCCACATATATGCAACTATTCAGAAGCAAGTTCTTATTTTCCTGATTTTTATGCTATGCTTTTCACCTTGAAATGGAAATGCTGCAGTTGTTCCAAGCACTATACCTGGTGTGAGTGCGAATGCCCATTTTAGTGTTTTATGCTCTTCTTTTAGCATGCGGAAGAGCCCTACAAATTGATGAGAAGCAAGAAATAGTGACATTAACTCAAAAATGAAACAAGCTGAAGAAAGAAAGAGAGAACATTCTTATAATAATTGTGTATTGTGTTCTATGGCCACAGTATTCAGCTGGGGATTTTCCAGTCAGAAAGATATAAACACAGGCTGTGTAGGACAAAGACTGCCAATCTGGTATTTCCAGAAAATGGAAAATTTATCATATCGTACAAGTGCAGCATGTACAAATGCACCTTTGGAGATGAGTCAGGCTTCCTAAGAAAGCATCTGTAAAACCAGCTGCACTGTATAGGTGCAACGGATCATTTCAGTTCTTCCCAGGAGTGTCGGCTGTACTGTCTGTGAAAGCACACAGAAAAGCTTCCTGAAAGCATGTCTTTCTGCATGGTGTCACACAACCTGTGGCTTTGTTCAGATACGCAAATGTTGGGCAAAGTGATTTAGAACAACTGCTTATGAAGTGCTTGTGCATCACACTGTAAATAATGATCATGTTTTCCAGAATTTGCACAGACAAAATTCCTGGGTTTCAAAACATCTTATCTATTGCTCTGTCTACTGCTTTTTCTTCTGTTGTTTGCATCTGACTTGTTTGTACTGTTTTAACTGGGTCGTATTAGTTCTGTGTCTTCAGATGTGTTTGCCTGATTTCTGTAACAGCAGGACACCAATACGAAACTACTAAGTGACCTTTGGTCTCACAATACACAGTCAACTCGAGTGTAATGATACATGCAGGTAATATAGGTATATGTGTTCCTATAAGTACAGGGTGTTGGCTATGTCTAAAGTGCAACAGCTGCTGTAGTTGCATTTTAGCTGCTGCTGTTGCATTTTTGGTGTACTCTGAATAACTTTAATCCATTAACAATGCTTGCAGTCCTGCACTCGCTCACACAAGATAAAGGTTCCCCATTCCAGTATGTATTCAGGATCCCTGGCCATTTTGCATTGTTGGGGTAGGAGCATCCATCCCCTGTGGCTCCACATTAGTTTGGGATCTCCTTTAACGTACTGAAATTACACTACTGGTAGCAGCACAGTTTTGGTTGTTTCAGTCCCCTCTGAATTATTTTTAGGTGTCTGCAAATGTAGAAACACAGTTACGAACCAGGGAAATCATGATCTTATTGTATCATCTTCCAAGGAAGGAGGTAAGACCACATTTGTCCTTATAACCAGCAGCCTTTTAATTTGGCTGCAGTCTGCATACAGGCATGTATGTGTACTGCAGAGCTTGCTGCAACAGCGATTGTGACAACCACATACCAGGCTGCTTTTAACTTGCCCTTTTCGTACCAGTATTTCATCCCAGACCTGCGTCACTGTGTGCAGGGTAGTCAACATTAAGCCTTCATTTTGCCTTTTATTTTTTGCCTCATGGACTTTTAAGGCTGTACTTGCTTTGAAAGAAAAATAATGCAAACATTCTGCAAATCCTTACTTACGTGGAAAAAGTCTAACAAGAAGAATAACAACTGGGGAGGTGTTTCACTTCCCTCTTCTGTTTCTTACAGGGTTGACTATCAACATCATAAGATATGATGACAGTTAAGGGCTCAACAAAAGCTTCTTTTCAAAAAACTTGCTATTATACTAGCAAATTAAAAATAGACAAACTTTTGTCAGTTTTGTACAAATTAAAAACAGATAACAGATGAGTTAAGTGTATCAGTGCTTCTTAATGCTGCATGCATTTATCCCCATTTAACCTAATAATGGACAAGCATTCTAGGATAAAAGTAAGAATTTGATTCTGTTTTACATTACTACAATGAGGGCCCTTTTCCACCTCCTTTGGCTCCCTCCTCTCCACTTCTCTGCATCGCCTTTCGAACAGCACAGAACGCACTGAAACAAATGTTGCTATGCTTTTACTCATCCTCACTCACCAACATTTCCCTCTATATCAACAGCCGTGGCAGACGACTGCGACCCACCGCCCGCCTTTCAGCAGGGAGAGAAGCGACCTCCAGGATCTGACCCATGGATGTTCCCCTGCCAGCTCCCAGGCGCAGGTGCGGACCAAGCCCGCAACCCCACCGCTCGGGCACCAGCCGGGGAAGCGGGGCTCGGCCGCGGCTGGCCCTCCCGCCGCCGGAGCTGCCGTGCGTGACTCCCGTCTCCCTCTGGAGGGAGACACAGCCCAGCTTTTGGCTGCCGGCGGCGCCGCATCCCTCCTGCCCCCGCTCCAGCCGCAGCGGCCCCGGTCCCGCTACTCCGGGGGAGCTGCCCGGTCCGTCCCGGCCCGGCTCTGCCTCCCCGCCCGGCGCCCAGCCTCCCGCCGGAGGGGAAGGGGGTCCCGGGAGTGGCTGTGCCGCCCGCCCCCGCGGTGGGGCC
>VZRW01005039.1:167428-266713 GCA_013398125.1 Aegotheles bennettii
GTGTGCGGGGCGTGCGGGGCGTGCGGGGCGGCTGTCGCCCTCCCGCTGCCCGAAAGTTGCAGAAAGCCGGGGGTGACGGGGAGCTGCCTCGGCCGCCCTTCCGCGGCTCCTGCCGGGTGCCGGGGCAGCCTGTACCCGCCCTGCGCCGGTGGGGCCGCAGGGCTCATATTTTTCCTTTTATTATTATTTGTTTTTATTAAAAGATTTTATTCCGCCTTTTAGCAGAGCCGTGGGGGATCGGGGGAGCCCACTCGTTTTTCAGCCCAACTCCTGATATAGGAAGGGTGGTCGCTAACTCGCAGCACCCCCGGGCACTTTGGGCTTTATTGTGCCTTGGAGCCCGGGGGCTTTACCGGCCGCTTTCAGAGAGCGGCTGGAAGAGCCGAGGAGTCGCTTGAGGAATACTCTGAAAAAAGAGCTATGAAGTGACAGTTCACGGCTTCATTTCTTTCTGTGTGTAACGTTCCCCAAGTTGTGGTGTGTGTAGTATGGTGCATACCTTGTCCACCCACGTTGCATTTCAGGGAACTCGTTTACCTACTGAATATGTTGCAGGTTCTGTATGCCACGGGGAGAGGGTATTTCCCTCATCCTATTTATAGCTTTGCAAGAGAAAGTTTTAGAATAACCTGCTTTGTTCCTGTGGAGCTGTAGGATCGGACACCAGGTTACGTATGCAAAGAATAAAGAGCAATAGCTTGCACTGCCCTCTTAGGAGTTGCCATGCATGTTTCATTCTGTATGTTTCATTCTTATGGGGAGTTAAAATCATTGCTTAGAGCATTTTAAATTATATGTGTACTCACAGGTGTCTCTTTCCAGCTTTTTCTTGGCCATTAGCAGTATTTTTTTAGAGCACTAAGTACCTCACTTTTACCACCCACCCCCCAGTAGATACTGGCTCAGTATTTAAAGAACCATGCTCTGTTTCCTGCAGGACTGTAAATTTAAATAATAAACATACTCAACCCCTATCCCTGGAAGCCCCCATAAAGAATTCAGGATCTTAGGGTCTTTGTACAGCAGTGGATACATTTACATTCCTATTGACTAAATGATAATTGTTATCTGGTTTCTCTGTCTTACCAACTAGTTTGAGCATTCAGCCTGCTGTATGTTTAACACTTTAAAGCTACTTTATGGGCTGATCTAAGTGAAGTCAAACTGACAAATTAAGATTCTTTTCTGTAGCGTAGGGTAAGCACTAGAAAAATACTAGTTCAGTGGTACTAGGAATATAGCTTAGCTGAAGTTAGGAAAGAGCATACTAATGCATTTTATCAGGGGTTGCAAAGGTTACGTCTTTCATTATACTTTTTCACAGTAACTGTGCAGTCATTTCATACTGATGCCTAAATTGGTTTTTGTTTAATTTACAGTAGTAAAGAAATTAATATGAATCTCATTATTAACATTTTATTTAAGAAAGCAGATACTGCTGAGGCAATATTGAAAGCTGTGTGTTTTTTTGTTTCATGAAGTCCCAATTTTCAAAACTACAGGACTGTTATTCTTATAAATGTAAACACCTAAGTGCCATAATTTCAGTGAAAAGCTTTGCTCAGTTAGTTGATAGCAAATCAGGATTACTGTTCACTAGTTCCACATGTTGTTTGAACATAAGGGGGCTTTCAGAAATGTGTTATTAATTTTAGATATGCTGCTGGTAGTGGGTGACTTTGAGATAAAATCTTGATTCTGTTGTGCTGTTTTAATCAGAGAAAGATGACTAATCTGGCAGTATCTTTTATCATACTGGACATATGAGGTAACCTTTTTACCCGTCTCTTCTTACGATCTGAGCGATTTCAGCTTTACATGTAGATGCTTGTAATGCACTTGATAATTGTGGTGGGGAATAGATGAAAAACTTGTTATGAATGGAAGTAAATAGATATGTGTACAGACAGATATTGGAGATTGCTTTACTGGCAGGTAGCAAAGTGATGATTCGTTGAACCCTATCTAGATTTGTATAAAGCAAATTAATACTTCATACTGAATTGTGGTGGCAGAGAAAAATGTATCAGCCAGGATGTTTCATAATTTCAACACGGGTGATGACAGACTTGATAAAGGACATCTTTACAAATGCAGACTTTATGTTTTTGGTGAGCAAAACATACCATGGGATTTTTCAGATCTCAACATCTTCACACTTAAATCTATTGCGGGCTGTATTGCTACTTACCAATGTGTGTAAAGCCCAAATAATGTATCAGAGATATGTTAACTATGTTGTATGTTTTACTTACTATAAATAAGTAATAAAACAGTGCTAATTAGTTCTAACACTAAAGGAAATCACTGATTTTGGAAGACAGAAAAGCACATTACCTAATACTCATCTACACAAAAATGTGATCACCATCTTGAAAAATTATTCTGAATGATACAACTATCAGTGAGCAAGCAGTTCTATGCCCCTGTTTTAACTTCTGCAGGATTTTATTAGAAATGCTTCATTAAGTCACATTATTTTGCAGCTGTTTGTTCACTGAAAATTAAAATAAAAATCAGGAAGTTTATCCAGCAAAGCATTATTATTTCCTTTGTTAAGTACTGAAAGTTCAAAGAAAAAAAATCCTTTAGCATCAGTGTGCCCGAAACACTGAGTACATCCTATTTTTGTGATATATAGGTGGCATTTAATGATGCAATTAATCAATGTATTTATTAGTCAAACATCATCAAACAAAGAAAATAAATGGAAGTAAACAAAAACTGCATGACGATACTGAGGCTAAAGCAAGGGAAGACCCTACAAATCTAATTAATTAATGTTCAGTCTCATATTTACAGTCTATATTTAAACATCTCATTTAAATGTCTTTCATCGATTTTCTAATACAGGTCCAGATAATTCAGGTAGCAATAGCTTTTCATTTGAAAATGTATTTTCCATTTACCTTTTGAAACGCTGAATTTTGAAAGCATTGAAGCAAAAGTTATGTTTGGATGAATATAGCAGAAGTTTCCTATGCCAGCAGAGCTGAATACCAACCTGTCCCCGTTCAGGACATTTTTATGTGTTAAGAGGGGCATCCCCAACTGATGTAGACTTTCATTGCTCCATTGGATTTGTTGACGCTCTGACATTTTAAATCAGCTGGAGATTTGCTCCATTATCCTTAGATCACTGAATTTAAGTGTGCACCTTAAAAGGATTTTACTTGTACTTTTTTTTTTTTTTTAGGATGAGAAAACATTTCCCTAGTATACTGAGCTGCACAGAATTCGTTATAAGTGTGCACCTTCACATCAGAAATACTTTTTAAAAACAGAGGCCCACTCTTGGAGCTATTTCAAAATGAAATTTTGGCCTACTGATTTGGTTTTGTAAGCCGTTAATGTATCCTTCAAAAAACTCCTCCTCATAACTCATTTCAGATTTATAAAACTCATCAGACATAAGAATAAATGAGGAAACATCAACAGTAATGTCATTAATTTTTCCTGGTGACAGCTACAGAGCTACTTCCTTTTGCTCTTGGTAGAACTTGTGAAGATAGTAATTTTTGTGCTCTGATTCTTTGTACACCCTTGCCAGCCACTCTTGCTTACCGTATGTAGTTAGCTATTTATCAAAAGAGAAGACAAAATAATAATGGCCACCTATTGTACTTTTTCATACTGCTAGCGCAAAACAGTCACATTTTTAAGATAAACAAGGCATTTTTATAGAGCTTCTTTCATGCAGCGTGTTTTGAAAAGTGCTTTGGAGATAGAGAAAATAAAGACATTGTGCTTTACAGTACTAGTTACGGCAGGACACTACATACTTGCATAAAATGAGACAAAGTCACTATAAAAAGCTTTCTTAGCTTTTTCTTCTGTTTGAATACGTCACAACACTGATTTGTTGAATGCACTGTAGCTGTAGCTATTGCTTGAAGTAGCACTAGAAAATGCTTTGTATGGATTTGATGCCTAGTCCTTCTGTGAGTAAGCACTTACAGGAGTAGCTCCTGTATCTTTTGTGGTGTGGAAGAATCACTTATGTAATTGCATGTGGAAAAAGTGGGAAATTGTTGTTTTGTTTTTTTTTTTTCTCCCCTTGTTTAAAGCTTTTCAAATCTTGTAATCCATACTATGTTAGTAGCTTACATTTTCCAGTAGCCTCACTTCACATCTTGCTGATCTTGTAATATGAAACTTGAACACTGGTCTCTCGACACCAGGACGGCATCATATGCAACCGCCTCTGCTCTGAGCATCCCTTTAACAATGCCAAGGGGAGCGCCATAGTACAGGATAGCTTTTTTTGGACTCATGGGTATTTGATAATCTTCTATGCTTAAATCATGAATTGGAGCTACGGTTATGTAAGGTGCTTTAGGTTGACAGACTTCATAAGTAAATAAATGCACAAGCACAGTCCCACAGACCTATTTGGTTGTATAAATAGCAAAATAGTAAGAGTTGGTAGAGTTGCTTGGTAAGTAGGAAATATTTTTGAAATACTTAAGCAAGTTTTTAGTCTTGGTTGTATGCTGGCCTCTCTCTGCATGGAAGATTTCTTGTCTCTCTTGTAATATTAAGATCCAGTATTTGAAGATGAGGTACTGGGCTAGTCGGACCAGTGGCTTGATGCAATAAAGCAGTTCCCTTCTTGAAATGCAAGGAGGCATTATTTCAGTACTGTATATTTTAACTGACTTACTGGAACCAAACTGCAATTGCTTAGCGTACTAGTTTTGCTTTATTTTTCATTTTTAAAAGCAGGATATAATACATTTCTAAAATAAATCTCTCAGTAACATGCAGTCTCACACCAGCTCTTTTAGAGACAGGAGCACAGACCTGACAAGTCTTTCACATTCGCAGTGATACTCCCGTATTGGATTTCTTCCACTCCCCCACTACAGTTTCTGCATCACATAATGATAAAGCAGAGCTGCAGCCTCTGGTTCATCTTGCCACAAACCAGTTAGCTATGTGGCAGGCGGCCCTCTGCTCACCTCTGTCTGACATGTTGTGTTGTGGAATGAGAAAGAGGGTATGGTGCAGCTCTTGGGTCACCAAAAGGCTTTTCATGCTCATGTCAGCATCTTTATGCACCTTTATCCTGGTTACAGGCCCTTCCTGTGGCTTCCTCCTCATCACGTGTGAGAGAACCTGTCCCAAAGCTTCTGATGTGCAGTCTCAGGCTTGGTGCTGCAAATGGAAGATTTGTGAGCACTGCATTAAAACTATGTTCTTTAGATCCCCTTTCAGTTGAGACGTTTTTGGTGTTTGTTCCCGTCTAGGGTATCTGTTTGGCCGTTTGAGTTCTAGGCTCAATCATAATTTGTCATTGGCTGTTGTGTCGTTGCACTTAATGGCACTGTAAAGCAATGCAGAATGGCTGGAAAGATAATGGCTTTCTGTGCTGTTTATATGTAGAAAACTTTGAAATTTGTATCTTTTCCAGTGACGGATGAGAGTCAGTGCATCTAAAGCTTGTGTCATGGTTTATCTAAAATGAGTTAGTAGTCTTAGTTTGGTTCTTACTGTGGAAGTGTCAAAGTCACAAAAGTGTCACTGCTAGCAAATATTAGGATGTGCGCCTGCTGTGTGCACAGAGAGGCAAAACCTGAGGCCTGATCACACAAGGCATTTCAGCTGTGTGTGGCTTCAATGGGACTAGTCAAATATGTGCTTGAAGACTTTTCTGAAGCAAGCCTGAATAAATGTTGCTAACTGCGTAGAGTGATCCATGTTGAAGGCATGTGGGTGGTGTGCTGTGGATATGACTGTGTTTGTGTCCATATTCTGAGTATAAATTCAAGACTTGAGCTTGTCAGTCCTACAACTTTTATAAACATTCATTCCCCTTAAATTCAGAACAGAGACTGTATAACAGCAAGTACTTTTCAGAAAGGTGCTACAGGTAGCTACTCTGTATTACAGTTTTAGAAACTACAATTACAATCATGAAAATTTTCAAATGTGATGTTACTACTGTAGCACTAACGTACAAAAATTGCTTCCTGAGAAAATATATCGGGCTATGGTATTCCTGCAAGAAATCAGGTAATGCTTAAAGCTTAATCGTGGAAAAAAGATCTGTTTCAGCACCGTGACAGGAGACGAATTCCCTCTTTGGACTGTATTACCTGTGTTTATTTAGCTTTGAAAATTTTTTATATATGTATTGTAACAAATAAGCTATACTTAAATAAGATGCGGAGTTTTATCTTGTGGTCTTGTTACAGCAGCAAATAAAGTGAGATAAGTTCTGGTTTATAAGCTTACTGAAATACAAACAGAAGAAACATTGTATTTGTATGCTAACATAACATGGTATAGATTCAGATATGATATTATCAGCCAATATGCTTAATGTTGCCTCACACTTCTCATTATATGATTCTGCTTTTTTCTGTTCTATCTAGAATTATGAGGGATATCCCCTGCATTGGAATTAAGGTAATATTTGAAACACATTACTGCCAGGTGTCCAAACCTTCATAATCAAGGCATTACACTGGTATTTGTGCAATGGATGTTCAAAGAAAGAAATAGCCATGAATCCAGGTGTTGGTTGAGCTTCTGATTTAGGAAATGTTTGTTTTTTGGTTTTTTTTTTTTTCCCCATGCAAATTCATTTTCCTTTATGGTAATGAGATTTTATTGTTTTCTATTTATAAACATTATAATTTGATTGTTCTGATTTAACCCTGTTAGGCAGCTCAGCCCCACACACAGCTGCTCGATTCCTCCCCTGCAGTGGGATGGGGAAGAGAATCAAAAGGGCAAAAGTGAGAAAACTCATGAGTTGAGATGAAGACAGTTTAATAGGTAAAGCAAAAGCCGCACATGCAAGCAAAGCAAAACAAGGAATTAATTTGCAACTTCCCATTGGTAGGCAGGCGTTCAGCCATCTCCAGGAAAGCAGGGCTCCATCACATGTAACAGCTACTTGGGAAGAACAAACACTGTGACTCAATATGTTTCCCCTTCCTTCTCTCTCCCTGCAGTTTTTACTACTGAGCATGACGTTGTATGGTGTGGAATATCCCTTTGGTCAGCTGGGGTCAGCTGTTCTGCACCTCCAGTCTTCTCACTGGTGCGGCAATGTGAGAAATAGAAAAAAAGGCCTTGATGCTGTGTAGGCAATGTTCAACAATAACTAAAACATCCATGTGTTATCAACACTGTTTCATTCACGAATCTGAAACACAGCAACTTACAAGCTACTGTGAAGAAAATCAACTCTATCTCAGCCAAAATCAGTACAGTATCCACCCCTTATTCTTTACCATTTACATCATGCTCAGGTCCCACACTATCCAATACATCCTCATTAACCTCCCCCTCCCCACCCTTTGATATATACACAGATGTCATACCCTTATACAGGGTTCGTCCATAGACTAATGTCCATACAAATATCCACTGAGTTCATTTAGTCCCTCACTTAGGTTCTGTCTGTTATGGTGGTCATTCAGAGCAGGAGAGGTGATGTGTTGTGTGGAGTTGTTGGGCACCAAAGCCAGGTCAGTTTGAGGCACTGCTGCAATTGCACTGCTTTGTGTGAGGCTCATCTTCCACTGGTTCGGGTGGTTCCTGCTATAGTACTTCCTATAACATGCAACTCAAATCATGGGTTACAACAATTTAAATGTATATCCATTACAATCTCCACCCTGGTCCCTTTGGACCAGGCCATAGGGTTTAGCATCACAATGAGCTCCTTTCCTTGCCTCTGCTCCAGCATGAACTCATCCACAGACCAGTCTCTTCAGGGGTATACCTGCTGTGGTGTGGACTTATCCACAGCCATGGTCCCTTTGAGGTCTGCCTGCTCCTGTGTGGCCTTATCCATGGGCCACAATCCCTTTAGGGATGTACCTGTTCTTTTGTGGCCTTATGTGTAGGCCACAATCTCTTAGGATTGTATCTGCTCCAGGGTGGCCTTATCCATGGGCCACAGTTCCTCCAGGGTTGTACCTGCTGTGTTGTGGCCTTGTCCATGGTCACTTACATGGCCACAAACAGCTTAGCTCAGCTGTTTGGAGCTTCTTTGGCTTTGAGGATGTGATATATATATATATTTTTTTAACAGTATAATTGTTCTTAAATGTTTCAGAATTTATTTGAGTTGCTTTGATTTGTTGCATTATTATAAATGCATATTTGACATCTGGTAAATACACACTTCATGCTTTTAAAAATGAAGTATGCTTTTAAAATCAGCTCAGCAATGGGTATGTAACAGTCACTATGTTTTCTTACTGGAAGAGAAACTGCAAAATTGCTAATTATTCACCTGTATGAATTCTACATAAACCTGCTCTGTGAGAAAAGTGCTGGCACAGCTTTCACTATAACTGCATGAATACACTGAGCTTCTTTAATGTAGTACCTTGTTCCCATTCCCACTTTAAAAATTGAATTCCCAGTAATGACACTTACATTCTCCTCTTCCTCATCATCCTCCCAGTCACTCATAACTCAACTTTTTCTCCTCTAGGTCTCCTTGCCCTTCCTTTTCTCTTCACCGTTCACCTCATCTGCATTGGTGTCATATGATCTTTCCGAATGTCAAGTAAATGCAGACTGCAGTCAGCATTACCAAATTGCTTTCCTGCCAAAAAAGTCTCTTTTCATATGCCATGACCCATCATCTCACAGTTAGCCGCAAGTCATTCTGATTCCCAAATTTACAATATATTTTCTGTTTAATGAGCTATTAAACATTATGCAGTTTTTAACTCCATCTTTTCTAACTGCATTTCTCCTGATAATTATCGCTTTAGAAAGGAACAATTAATTTGAAACCAATTCTGCAACAGAAGTGACATTATTTAGAAAGCATTGCTCTATATCCATGCTCTAGGGATTATCTCATTAGAATATATTTATATTTGGAAACTCCTTGAGAACATTGTATAAGTCCAGTAGCCACCATGTTGTCGTCAATAATATAGACAAGACTGCTGCATATGCTATTTTAATAAAACACAAAATGAAAATAGATACATGGGTGGAAGAATAGTTTTTGCTTTGACTAAAGAAAAAAAGTCAGTTTATGCTATTTCTCCATCCCAGGAGAATGTTTTGAGTAAACTTAAGCACAAACACAAATAATATTCCATGTGTGCTGTATAGATGTGGATATTTTGGAATTGGTGTGTTATTCTCATGTATTCTTTTGATAATGGTAATATTAAATTTGTTAGAATAATTATTCAGATTAAGTGGTTGTCTAATAAAAAGTTTGCAAAAATTACAGATGACTCAGTAATGATAAGCGAGTTCAATCTTTGTTACTCACAGGTTCCATTACATCTGTGTATTTATTAAATCCAATAGTATCTACTACTTCAGGCTATGCAGAACCCTGGTTCTGCCATTGTGGTTAGTTATATCTAGTTAATGGATACAAACGAAATGCTGTAAGTGTGCATGCATTCTGCTGACAGCTTAGCTCTGCTCTGCACTGGTGTGGCCTCACTTTGAGTACTCTGTGCGGTTTTGGGAACTGCAATAGAAAAAAAGACATTAGACTACTAGAGAGTGTCCAAACGAGGGGCACAAGGATGGTGAAGGGTCTGGAGGGGATGTCTTATGAGATGTGGCTGAGGTCACTTGGTTTGTTCAGCTTGAAGAGGAGGAGGCTGAGGGGAGACCTCATTGCAGTCTACGGCTTCCTCACAAGGGGAAGAAAAGG
Organism: Aegotheles bennettii; assembly: GCA_013398125.1. Classification (NCBI taxonomy): domain Eukaryota; kingdom Metazoa; phylum Chordata; class Aves; order Caprimulgiformes; family Aegothelidae; genus Aegotheles; species Aegotheles bennettii. The sequence goes on from VZRW01005039.1 coordinate 177,087, forward strand.
GGCAGGTACTGATCTCTTCACTCTTGTGACCAGTGACAGGACTCAGGGTAACAGCAGGAAGCTGAATCAGGGGAGGTTTAGGTTGGATATCAGGAAAAGGTTTTTTACCTAAAGGGTGATTGAACACTGGAACAGGCTCCCCAGGGCAGTGGTCACAGCACCAAGCCTGGCTGAGTTCAAGAAGCGTTTGGATGATGCTCTCAGGCACATGGTGTGACTCCTGGGGTGTCCTGCACAGGGACAGGAGTTGGACTTGATGATCCTGGAGGGTCCCTTCCAACTCAGCACATTCTACAATTCTGTGAAATCCCAAAAGTCTTTCTGTGAATTCTATTTTTTTTTGCTCTGCTACTCAGAGTTCTATTTTAGCAAAATATGGAAATGATTGACAGAAGGAAACTTTGTCCATGACACTGCCAAGGCAGAAGGTAGAATTGTATTTTTAAAAAAAATCTTCATCTTTTAGGTTTGAATCTTATACTCAAGCTGTAGTAAAACTAAGTCTCTGCATTCGTTGTGTGTTGGAGCTTGTGCCTAGTTCTCACAGTCACTTTGTGGGAACAATATTGAAAATCTTCCTAGGGGAAAATTTCCTTTCTCTGAATCAGTAGATGTTAATAGCTGATTTAAAATGAATGCAATATACATATGATTGAAAAATGTGCTGAGAGGTTTTCGAGCTACCTAAAATTCTCATCACCCTCATAACTGAGGGGTGCGATGTGTATCCTCTCCTCTGCTCTGTTGAATACTGTAAGTTCACAATTTGTGCCTTATGTACCTTTGCACCTCGTTTTGAGTAAATAGCTAAGCATACAGATGAGTAAGTAGTTAAGCAGATCACTTCTCCCCTCATTTCACTTGAAGCTGGAACTTTTTGGTTCAGCAGTTTCAGTTCAGTTGCAATCTTTTCTGTTTTTTGGCATAGTAACATGACAGGCCTAATTCTGTCAGCTGAAGTAAAATGTTAAGGTAATTCAAAGTTTTGAAGCAAAATATTTTTTATTCTCCCAAACTTTCCACCCATTAAGCAAAGAGATAAAAGAAAAGTCTGTGTATACCCAATCCTACCTAAACTTTACTATTTTATTGGAAAAAGTAAGAAGCTATGATTTAATGGTTATGTCCACAGCTGTTCTGAGTTGCAAATTTCAGTCTCTCTGTGTCTTTCTTTCAGTATCTTCAATCAAGCAGTTGTTGGTAATTCATGGCCTCCTTCCTGGAAAGACAATTTGTAACTGTTTAGTTCTTTTAATTTTTATATGTATTCTAGTCTTGACCAGAAGATCTGTATGACTTTTATCTAGCACCTGGAACACCTTTCCAATTACTGACCAAGCTATTGTGACCCTAAAGTTATTGTCTCTCCACAGAGATATTATTTATTTATTTATTTATTTACAGCTGGTACTTCCACTTGCACGTAAAATAAATTTACATCCCCATATCAATCCTAAAAAAGTTTGAACTGATTGTATATGAATAGCTATGTGACAGTCAGAAAATTAGTGTATATCAGTCTACATCATCAACAGAACCTGTGAGATGAATGTGCGTAATTTTGCTGTATATATAATACATACCTCGTTCAGCAGTGGACTGTGGAGTTCAGATCATAGTAATGACAGATTGTAAAGATTTAAAGGTACATTTTCTCTGTTTCACCACTTTTGGGGTTGTTGTTTGTTGGCTAATTATCGTTTTCTCAGTTGATCTTTGCCAAATGATGAGTCAGACCTACCATAATGGTTTCAGGTATTAGGTAACAGGTAGCTTTGGAGGTTGAGGGGATGTTGGAGCTTTGTACACAATGATATGTTGGCTCCCACAATGTGATTGTTTCTAATAGAAATTATTATTTGAAAATCCTTGTTCTCTTTGATCTTTCATTTCCTCCCACATCAGGATAATTTTTTAACATAAGTCATTGTCCATGAAATAAGAATTCTGTGATTGGAGCCCTTTGGAGAAGGAAATAGCATAATGGACAAACAATTTGTCTGTTTTGTTTTTATCAGCTCTTGTTGAGGTTTGCCAGTGACTATGACCTTGATAAAGGCATTTAGTTTTTATCCAGTAGTTTTCTTTTGTGAAGGAGAACCAAAGTCACTCTGTTAAGGACTTCAGTAATGGCTGGAGCCAAATAAGAAGTGGGATTAGACTCTAACAAAATGAAGGAAATGAGAATGTGAGAAAAATACTGCTTTGTATTTTGATGAATGTTTTGTCATATTCTTTCTGTTTTTTAGTGGTAGCCAATGTTTCACTTAAAACTGTTACAGGAGGACTTACATAATGCTAATTTGTGCAGGTACTGAACAGTCATTCCCGTTTCAGAGGGCCTGTCCTGGCTTTTTGTTCTATTTTGATTTTGTGCTCTTCTCACATTTGTGAAAGACATTTCATTAGTGTTTCCCAGAAATGTCTAAGCGTACGTTGGAGAAAGGAGTGTCTGCCTATGACTTTCTATGGAACCCTGCTTTTTAAGGCCTTTTCATTCTTAACTACTGTAGATTCTTTCTAGCATTACAGAAGACAAGACCATAATTGGTGAAGAGGGGAATGAGGAAGAGATTATGCATATCCATCCTTTTTTAATTTAAACAATCTTTAACTTAGGCTTCTGTCCAAGAAACATTTTCTTTGAAAAATGAAACCAAATCTATTATTCCATTAGATATTTTCAGGTTTATTTTTCTTTTTAAAGTTGTGATTGAATGAAATAATGTCTTTAATTAGTAACTATGTACTAGCAATTAAGAAATTTTATATACTTATAAATACATTCTTCTAAAAAATTGGATTTCTAAGTTAAATGTTCCTCACCCCAGTGAACAGTAATGCAAATTACTTTACTACTCAGAGAGAGCACAATTCCTTGCTTTTCTTTTTACCAGCATAATAATTTATAGTAGTAATTTTCTATGAGAGTTTTAATTTACCAGTTAAATTTCCAGTGAGCTTGTCCTAATTCCTGAACTAAGTGTACTTTTTTTTAATTTCTTTGCCATTTGAGAACACTTCCTCCTGCCTCTGAATGCTTTCAAGCCCCTGTACCTTTATCTTGCTTGGAGCATAGCCATTGTTTTGCTATCCCATAGTACACGCTGACCTTCAACACCAGACTTCCTTGGCAGGTCTGACTGATTTGCAACCAGGGTTGAAAAAAAAATCAGAAAATTTTAAATGCGAAGTGATTTTTAATACTAAGAATCAAATATAGCAAAATATAAAATGGATTTTAAAACAAGGGCTGTCCTTTCTATCTCACTCTTTAGTATATCTCTTCCAGTTGGTAGCTCAAGTTGGTTTGGTTTCTGTAGCTGCTCAAAGATCTGTCTAACACAGTAGCATTTTTGAGAAAAAGTTGAAGAACTTGAGCAACAGACACCACAAACAGGACAGAGATGCAGCTAATTTTGCAACTGCTAACAGTCCTGTCGTTAATGTTGGTTATTTAAATAGCGTCAAATCCGTTCATGGTTAACTCCATGTGTTCAGTTTCTCTGCTAGTCTTCAATACTCTAGAGATTTCCTAGATGCCTTCTCTTTAATTTCAGTCTTGAAGTGATGAAGGAAGTTTAAAACTGCTCAGATGGCCTAGATCTGTCAGAGAAAAGAGTCAAGCCCTTCACATAACCATTGCAGTTACTCTGAAATTCACTCTATGAATCTCATATAATAAAAGCCCTTTGAGTGGCTGATTTTGATTGAAAAGGTGAAGGTGAAGCCACCTTTCAGCATTTTCAACACTAATAAAACTTGTCGTTGGAATTTATGTTTTTACTTACATTAGCAAGTCCGGAAGCTGGAGAACAGCTACAATTGTGTTTTATCACCATCTTGTGTTACTTGATTGGACTGAATATCTTTTTCCCAGTGTTTAAAATTTATGATTTGGAATGAAAGAGCTAGGTGTAGCAGTAGTCTCATAGGTCTCATAGTATTATATTTCTTTGCCTTTTCAAAAGTATAGTTGTAATTTTATTTCTTGAAGTTATTCTTTTTAATCTTGAAGCCTCTGCTCAAAAATGTATTAAATCCCCTGGTATTTGAAGAAGAGTAATAATGGTGCATCATCAAATAAAATTCCTGAGCCAGCATAAAGAATCTGAAACAAACACCTTTTTAGACATCTCTCTCTCCTTCTTCAAAAAAACCCCCCAAAAAACAAACCCACCATAAAACACAAGCTATGCAAGATTAGAAGTAAATACACCTTTAGTTGTCATTAATTTTTTTGTTAGATAATTAACCTTTGCAAAGCTACATGCAAAGTTACAATGTCCTATTTTAATGATAGTAGAAACTCCTTCTTCAGAGACTTAAGTGATATGCAAAGGGTGAAACACTTTGTGTGTCAACTTGTTGGTACTCTGTGAAGTTTAAAGGAGTCCAGTGCTGCTTGGTTTTTGGTGTTGAAAATTCAGTTATGTCCTACTAAAAAGAACAGTAGAGGCAGGATTCAGCTTGACACTGATACCTAAAATAGGTGTCCAAGTGTAACTATCTACATGTGAGGTAGTTGCTTTATTTTCATAGTCCAGGGACATCCAGGGTAGGGTTTAGGTGCATACCATAATTCAGAACACTCTAGAGTATCTTATCTAGCCTCCAAGTGCTACTTTAGATGGGTGCAGAATCCAGTCTGAATCAGATGCAAGATGCCTTCTATCACGTTTGCCAATCCCTTCCCTTGGGCATCTCTGATGATTCTAGATGGTTATGTTCAGGCACCTGAATCCTGTTCCTTATCAATAGACATGTAAAGTGATGCTGCTTGCCCTAAAACAGATATCTGCTTTGGATCAGCTGAATTGTACTTCAAGTCACAGCAGGTTGGACAAGTTGAATAACTTGCCCAAAACATATATTTTAACTATCTGTAGGAAGCATTTTAAATGTGTCAAGTATCTAAGATACTTGGATGGGATTTATAACACTGTATCAGATCTAAGAGGTGACTCATGGGCATGTAAAATACCATGTTTAGTCAATTCAGCTGAGTATTTACATCTCAATGCCTAATTTTAAGTGTCTTAATCTCAAACATATCAGTACCTATATTACTGATAGATAACAGGAAGAATAATATCATAGACAGCAATTATGAAATTAATTAACCTTGGAGGCAACTTCTGCCAAAACTTTATTTTCATCTCTTTCTTCGTCTGTCATTTATTGATGTAGTCTAATGCAAAATCCTGACTTGTGAAAAAATACCTCTGCTCCCAATTTAAAGGCTGGACCTCCAGCTGAGGACTGAAAAATCTCACAAGTTATGAAGTGCTTAGCCAGACTGGGTAAGCTAGATCTAATATTTCTGACAATTCTAAGAGAAATAAATAATCAGGGAATACCTTTTAAAAAGTAGGTCTGGAAAGGGTATTTCAGCTTTCCTTCTAAATCATAAAAAGCATGACATTAATTAAATTTTATTTTTCAGGTCAACTTTTGTTGCTGAGAGCATCATCTACAAGGATAGTTAACTTCAGAACAAGCATTTATTGGACTATGGTGTAATAAGGGGAAATGAGAGGAAGAGTTTCCACATGAATTAATAAGCATATACTGAATGTGTGTGAAAATCTGCTTACAGAGTTTCAGAGCAATAAACAAAATGCACAGTCCTGAAAGAAGACTATCCCCTGGTAATTATTTGTTTGACAGTGGCACTAAGCATAACCAGTCAGGAATGAGATGCTGAACAAAGATAAAACACAAGATTTTTTTTTCTTTTACTTTGGTTCACTTGCAAGACCGACCCCTGCAAGAGAATCTTTTAGTCCTTACTGCAGCTGCCTGCCTTTAGGTCTACAATTGTAAGTCAGAACGCTGTCCTAGATGTGACAGTGGTCAATGTGCCTATGAAGAGTGGGAATTATTTCTAATGCCTAGCAGCGTTTTATCAAAATAAACAATTAGAATGATATAAATATATCCTTTATGGTTTTGATTTTCCCATGGGTGACTTGACTGTGATTCATTGTTTCTTCAGTTTTGGCTCTTTGTAGAATATAGGTCTGCTGGCATCAGTCCCCAAACCCCCACTGTGCTCATTGTAACTGGATAGAACCAACCTACAGAAAAAAAACCCCAGAAAACAAAACAAAGCAACTCTCCCTTGTCTGGTGGGAGTAAGTAATGTAAGAAGTAAATCTTCTTTACTACTTCTCCAGATTATTAAACTTTTTGCCCCAGAATTACAGAGAATCTTAAACATAAATAGTAGTTTTTGCTGATCATTTGTGTTGTGAAGTGATTCTTAGTGTAGGCAGCAACAGTTGAAGTCACTAGGTAAACAAAATGCTTGGTCCCCAACCCTGACATGATTAGGAAATATGCCTTCTTTTCTCATCCCATATCTGTCTCTTTTTTATTTCTCCCAAATTCTTTTCTTTACTCCTCACTATCAGCAAAATAATTTTTGACTGTATTTTAATTTGCAGAGGGTTTTTAAGGCTCCTTACTATTTCTAGACAGTGATGAACCTGTCTTGGTTCCCCGGATACCTGTATTTGAGAAGCTTTTGTTGCAGGACATTTGTATTAGCAGAACATCAATATCTGACTAATTGGAGATGAAGCACCAAATAAGTATCGAATAATTGCAGTTTTCTAACTTTCTAATTAATTGAAAAACACACAAAAATGTTAATTATGGTTGGAAGGGTACTAAGTACCACTTTGTGAAGAGTTCTTACAATTTTAATTGCAAGAAATTATGCAAATAACCAAAGATATTTGAAAAAAAGGTTTGTCATGCCACTTAAAATACAGGCATAACATAATTTCGGGAAGGTAAAATTGTAAGCTCCTACAGAAATATGAAGATTATACTTCTTTCAGTGAATAAATATTATCCTTCTTTCGTACTTAGCTGCCTCTTACAACCAAAAAAAAAGTTTTAAAATTTGCTTTTGAAATGCTTATAGAATGAAAAAAAATTTAAAAATTCCTAGTACATTATTTGTGATAACATGTGATAACTGTTATTGCATGTTTCATAACTAATGACATAATCTGTCTTTAAATGTTAGAGTGGATAGATTATACTTAGATTGGTGGATACAGTTTAAAACCCTAGGTCCTGTCTGTAATAGCATCAGCAATTTGTACAGCTGCACTGGTGGTGAATGCTGTTTAGATAAAAATGAATAAAGGATGAACTTTGTTCAGCCCTGGTTCAAAGTAAACATTATGTGTTGGACCAGGTTTTGACCAAGCCATGTGCCTGCATATGGCTAGAATGCCCATGAGCAGTGCGATAACATCTTTAAAACAGGATATCTCATGGTTAACAACAAGGCAATACTACATCTATTTTAGGCCTTCTTTTTTTCTCTGAGTTCATACAAATTTATTTCACAAAGCCAAGTACAAACAGCTGCCCAGAAGTACTTGTGCAAAGTGGAACATTTCTGCTGTACCCATTTCTTTCCACTCTCTAAATCCCTTAGATGGGATAGGAGTGAAGGTTGTAACAGAGCATGGTGCCTAGGAAGCAGCTCACATGCTGTACCCATACATGTGTACCTGCTGTAAACAAATGCAGGCTTTGAAAAAGAAAAAACTCATTTAGCTACTTTTTTTATTATTTACTTAGTGGCTTTTGTAGGATCTATAATAATCAGAATACATATATATTGTGTTTATAATGAATATCCGTCAAGAGTCATTAAGTTCTTGCTCCATATTAAGCAGGTTGTGTTATTAACTTGATTTCACTATTTGCATTAAATTTGAAGCATTGCTTTAGTAGCTTTTGGCAGGTTTTATTTCGATCGCTATATTGAAGTATTTATAATTAGCTTCCGTTTTTGTAATAAAAAAGGAGGGAGTCAACAGAATTTTGGAAGCCCTTCTGAATTGTTTCACCTTTTGTCTCCTCACAAGACTTCCAAAATGAGTATATGATCATAACTTCCTAGAAGAAATTTTGCTACTCTTAGTTCTTCATACAGTTTCGTTTCTTTTCTGCAGCAGCATAGAAGAGAGCATCAGAAAAACTCTCACTAAAATCTTGACTTTCATCCTACTTCTACTCTAAACATAGACAAGGAAGTCTGCTTTCTGGGGAGCTCACTTGATTTTTTGTAGTGGGCTACATCAGCAGTACTGCTTAGTGCTAATGGGAATGAAACTTCAAGATGAGGAGATAGCAGATTTCACTTTGGGTGATGCAGGTATCTTTCTCAGAGCTGATAAACCCAATTTTCCCCACCCACTCCAGTCAAAGAATCTTTTGGACATGATGTCTGCATTTTCAGCTGATATGTGTCCATGGTACTTTATGTTAGGGATATGAACTCCTTATAGCTTCCACTGACCTCAGTTATAATTTGCAGTTCTGCAGCTCTGAGTGGAAACTTTCTGTAAGCACAAATTAAGATCTCATGTGTAAATTGTGAGACAGCCTGCATAACTTACTGTCATTTGTGCATGTAAAAAGATTAGGTGGATACAATTCAGCTCATATGCTGAAAAAGCAACATTATATTTTAATCAAATTCCCTAATTAAACCAAATTTAAACTGCTTGTTACTCTATCTGCCCTGAAGAGACCTGACTCAGATCTGTATGAAACCCTTCTCTACAGTAAAAAAGCAGCCTTTGATAGGTCAACATTTTGAAAAATTACTGGAGATGCAGCTTACTCCAAAGGCAGTCAGGAAGTCCTGTAAAAAGGAGAGGAACCTTAATGAGGTTTGTATTCCAGTAGTTTACTCAAAGAAACTAATCCCCATCTCCAAACAATCTTCACCTAAATAATGTTTTTGCATATGTTTACTATAATAATGTCTGAGGTGGGTTTTATTTCCAAGGACTTCTGCAAAGCATCCCCAAGAGAAAGTAGTTTGGTGATTGCTAGTGTGTCATGTGTTGAATTTATTTTCCCCCATTTCTTTCTAGAATGTTTAGTTGAAATTTTTGGCTTTAATCCAAATGTGATTTAGGACATTTTTAGATCTTGGCCACTGAACAAGCTCTTGTAAGAACTGCATCCTCGTTGCACAGAGGTTCAGTTAGAATTTCTAGTTCAGATTATTTAGTTCAATGATTTTAGTTATTATGCAGTACAGATGACAAGAAGGACCTTCACCTTTGCTCTTTAGTTAGAAAGCTTAGTTAGCCAGGAGATGCTGTCATGTCAGCTACAAAGTTAGAATCACTGTGGACTTTGGAAGCTTGGGAGAGCTGTTACATCCTTAAGATAAAAAGATGTGGCTCTTTAGTGCAAGAATTGATATTAAATGCGTTTTTAGTTATGGGATTTTCTGTTTCAATTCCTAGTGAAACAACCTTGAAGCAATAATCACATTAGTTAGTCAAAACAGATTTTTAATCACTTTTTCTGATCTAGACAAAGCTATAAGGACAGCTGCATGCTATTCTGAGGACCAGAATCTGAGTTTTATGCAGGTGCTTTTGATTGGTCCATAAATATGCCTAAGCTTGGGCTGCAGGCAGAAAAATTTTGGCTGATCAAACTTGCATATTTTCCTGTAGTTCAGGACTAACAGATTTTGACCCTTGGTATATGTTGAATTTTTTAAAATTCTACAAAGGAATGCTTTTATGGCCTTGGCTGTAATTATTGAAAATGCTGTATTTCCACGTCATGTTTTGGTGAGTAATTTTCCAAATTGTGGAAAATGAGAGCTTGAACACCTATGCAGTTATCTATGATGACCTGTACAATTCATATTGACCTGTTTTAATTTTAAAGGAAAAGGTGTCTCCTTTTATGAGTCTTACGTCACTTACATTCTTTTTGATTTCATGATATTGCTGTATTGTTGATACTTCTTTGTGTACGAAATTTGACATCTTCTATAGGCGACACATACTGTGTGTCTCCTATCAGGTGCAGTAGAGCATTATTAAGCCTTAGTGATCACTTACTCAAATTAGAGCACTTAATCTTGTAGAAAGATTGGTAAATCGCGCTTCCTTTTTTTAGGGCTGGGCTGAGGTACTAGTTTTTAGCCCTTCAGTTTGAAGGACTGAAATTTCTCCAGAAACAGTACAGAAAAGTTGGGTATGAAATTTGTTCTTTGACATGGCACCAGTTAAGGTCAAAGGAAAACATACTCCACGTGAGACAGTGTCCTCCATATAGGAGCTGCTTGGGGGTAGCAGATGCTTGGAAAAAGGACTTGGCACTCTGAATAAACACCTAACACTGATGAGTAATGCAGTGCAATATGCAACTTGTGCTCTGTCTGAAGCCAAGTAAATGCTTTCAGAATCTTTATGTAGTCAATTAAAATTACCCACTTCAGTTATGATGTGTCCTTCAAAGAGTTTACAGAGAGACATTGTTCATGAGATGAGAGCTCTGTGGAGAAAGGTCATACTCATGTTATCAGAAAGTGTTTTATAGTAAACATAGGGGCCAAACAATTGAACCTGTGCATCTTGAAAGGAGTGCTAGATGGAGAACTGTGACAACATTTAAAAAATAAACAAACCACATCATTTTTCAATTCAAAGCTCAAGACTTGCTTTTAGAATAAAATCTGTCCTTGATGGCTAACTTGAAATAGAAAATAAAATGTTAAGGATGCCTTTCTTTTTTTGACCTTTTCCAGTTTGTACATCTCAGCATAATGTTGTTTACAATGTAAATAATTATGTTTAAATAAACATAAACAAGATCTCAAGTTCTGGAAGGACCTGAAAAAAGAAGTGAAACTTTTGGCTGCTCTTCAAAAACTTCTAATCCACAAAATCTTAAGTCAATGAGTTTAGCTCATCTAGAGACTTCTCCAAGGAAGTGTTGTATATATGGATCTGTGGCCTAAGCATAGATATTTTCTGAACCATACCTGTGAAAAATGGATCAAATACTAAATTTCATGATCTGCTTTCTTTGATTGCCTTGAATAGAAGACTGTTGATAAAAAAAAAAAGTTTTGTTTCTGTTTTAGAGATAAATTGGCTGTGATTCTAGGAGATTATTTAAATTGAGATTTTTTGGTAATGTCCTTGAAGAAGTAATAAGTAGCTTTTTTTCTTTGTTTTGATATTTTGAGGACTTTTAGATGTGACTGAGAGAAGAAAAGTAGCATGCTAATATGAATGACCAGTAATAAGCTAATGTTGCTTAGAATTTTTCTTGCCTATTGTAATGCTGTGGTTCACCTGCTTTGGTTGTTACAGAAGGGGAAAAGAGTCAGCTTCTGAGCGTTCTTGGTATATTTATTTACAAATATCTCCAAAACTGTAATTTGGGGTGTGGAAGAAGTGATTTCTGAAGTGATGGATGACATTTGTCTGTGAAGCCAAACAGATGACAGAGTCCTTTTCATTGTCACATTGAGAACTGACTGAGAGCTGTTGCAAGGGCAGTATGACAGAAGCAACTCTGGCACCATAAGTGCTGGTGATTGTGTCCAAATTCAGCTAGCTTCTACTTGGGATGTGGAATGCCCAGAACTAGGTTAGTAGTTTGAATAGGCAGTGCCAGCAGCAGGAAGAAGCGCAGGAAGGTTAAAAAGAGGCATGGGAGAATGGAGGGAGCAAGAAGGCTACAGAGTCCAGTACATCAGTAGTTTTTGCTTGGAAGTATGTTGTAAAGTCAATGAAACTTATTGGTAAATAAGCTGGAAAGGGGTTGCAGATGATCCAATTTCTGTTCTCAGTGCTTTTACTCCTGAACAAATAAATATGTAAGACTTGTGATTGACATGTAAAAGAAAATTAGTCTAAAGTCATAGCTGGCAGTAGGATTTGCTGGGAATTGGATGTGCAGAAGCAGAGGTGTGTATGGCTGCTCCCTTCCCCCTCCCATAGACCACTCACGTCAGTGTTTAGCTGCTTTGCTCGCTCCCCACGCAGTGCTGACCTTGTTCTGGCCAGCCTTGTACTTTCTTGTTTCTTAGTCTATGTTGAAGCCAGCTGGTTCCCGCTGTGGAAATTCACAGCTAGGACCTTTTCAGCAGATGTCTACAGGGCTTCAGCAGCTCTTTTCCTCTGCCCTTCTGTGGCATCATTAGACTTAGCCTCACATTACAAAGTGGAAGCTGTGTTACTCAACTTCCTTGAAATGTGTAGCAATTTGAAGGCTATTTATAGTTGGGCTTTAGAGCATATGGAGTGAGCATAGCCAGAATATTTATGACCTCCAGATCACTGCCCTTTCTTCACTCAACCCCCAGATTTACGTAAGACATTGTAGCCTTTTATTTTTGAACCAGGATCTGTCCTGGTGCATACTGCCATTATACAAGAAGGTTTTCTCTTAGAAACTCTGCAGATAAGTTAGGCTGCTTTCCAGCAGCATAACTTCACAGAAGTTTTCACACAGTTTGTAACAAAATTATAGCTGTGAGAAGGGCACTGTTTGTTCAATGTGTAGAGGAGACTAAGTCTGGCTTGGGAGATGACAAGACATGCTGAGAAGTCAAATAATAGCATTGTCAAGGGGGTGCAGCAACCAATATCTCTATCTATGCCAGCTTTGGTAAAAACATTGGACAGTATGTACTTGCTATACTTCCTTATTGCAAGAGAATTCTTGCTGCTTTAGCAAAAGGCAGGCTCAATTTGCACCAAAACAGGTGCTGAGAACTCTGTTAGAACACCTTGCCTGTGCCAGGGAGTGAGAAGAATTTTGCATGGCTGTTCAGCCTCCAAAAAAGGCTGGGAAACTTTCCGTGTAATGTCATGGGGAAAACAGTGGTCTCAGCAAAGCTTTCTACCTTTTACAGCTCAGATTTTAAAACTATGCTTTCTGGCAACTTGTGCTATTCTAAAAGACCTCAGGGTTCAAAACTTCCATCAAGGGCTTTCTAAATGTTCTGCTTGCAAAGGTGGCAAGACTTTGAGATCTTTGTACAAATATGAAGCTGGGTCAATCTTGTTTAGACCTGTGTTTCATTTCAAATCAAAATTTTGTTTAAGATTTCTTAAACTTAGCAAGAATCTTGACAAAGCTTCATGTGGCAGGCTTTCTCTGAGTACTTGCACTCTTCTGAGAAAAAAAATCTTTGAAAATGGACAATAAACCAAATGGCATGGTATAGTAGTGGCTATGATTTTTTTGATTTGTATATGATTTTGATGGGTATTTTGAGTGTCTTATCCAGTGTTCACTAGAAGGTTTCTGGGCAGAGGAATGACCTATATTTAGAGCTTCTTATGAGATCTTGTTTCCCCTATCTAGGGACACATCCTTGAGAATATTTTTCAAATAGAAAAAAATCAATGGGTGAAAACTGCCCATTCTAGGTAGGAGTCAGATTCTTTGTGTGGTATAAATTGACCGAGGTTCCCAATGAAAGATAAAAGTGAAAAAAATTGAACTACTACCAGAGAGTATTAAATCTACTTAATTTTCATGCTTGATGAATTAGTCATTCTAGTAGGAACTTGAATAAAAACCTTTTCCTTTCAGTTTTCCTTTCCTTTCAGGTATTTTGGACTTCAGATGAGGTTTTTGAGAGAACAGATGTGGTGTTTAAAGTGGGCTTTTGGTGGTAGAAGGTACTTAGGTTCAGGTACACTTTATGTGATTGTTGTGGAATGGGAGGCTGTTTGCATAAAATTGTCAAAAAGGCATTCTGGAAGGACTTCTTCCTTCCCTGATTAGTTCCTTGCCATCTGTCTGCAGTGTTGTGACCATCTCTAGTTAATTATTCCTTCAGGCTCACAACATACCCTGTACCTTCCAAGGTGATGCCCTGTGGAGGTTACGGTTTTCTTGAGGCCCTTGGCAGAGCATGTTCTTTTAGCTGGGGATCTCACTGAAACTCCAGTAATTGAAAATTATGTCATGACTCCTAGGTATTTTTCTCACATGCTTAGCAATGTGGGTTGCAGGGAATATATTGATTAGGCTTTTTCTTGTGTTTCACAGAATCACAGAATGTTAGGGATTGGAAGGGACCTCGAAAGATCATCTAGTCCAACCCCCTTGTCAGAGCAGGACCACCTAGAGCAGGATTGCATCCAGTCGGGTTTTGAATGTCTCCAGAGAAGAAGGCTCCACAATCTCTCTGGGCAGCCTGTCCCAGTGCTCTGTCACTCTCACAGTGAAAAAGTTCTTCCTTATGTTCACCCAAATCCTCCTACGTTCCAACTTGCACCCGTTCCCCCTTGTCCTATCACTGGACATCACTGAGAAGAGCCTGTCTCCATCCTACTGACCCTCACTGTTTACATATTTATAAACATAAATGGGGTCACCCCTCAGTCTCGTCTTCTCCAAGCTAAAGAGACCCAGCTCCCTCAGCCTCTCCTCATAAGGGAGATGTTCCACTCCCTTAATCATCTTTGTGGCTCTGTGCTGGACTCTTTCAAGCAGTTCCCTGTCCTTCTTGAACTGAGGGGCCCAGAACTGGACACAGTACTCTAGATGTGGCCTCACTAAGGCAGAATAGAGGGGGAGGAGAACCTCTCTCCGCCTACTGACCACCCCTCTTCTAATGCACCCCAGGATGCCATTGGCCTTCTTGGTCACAAGGGCACATTGCTGGCTCACGGCCATCCTTCTGCCCACCAGGACTCCCAGGTCCCTTTCCCCTTCTCTTCTCTCCAGTAGGTCAGACCCCAACCTATACTGTTAGATGGGGTTGTTCTTCCCCAGATGCAAAACTCTGCACTTGCCCTTGTTGTATTTCATTAAGTTTCTCCCCTCCCAACTCTCCAGCCTGTCCAGGTCTGACTGAATGGCAGCACAACCCTCTGGTGTGTCAGCCACCCCTCCCAGTTTTGTGTCATCAGCAAACTTGCTGAGGGCACACTCTGTCCCCTCATCCAGGCTACTGATGAAAATATTGAATAGCACAGGTCCCAGTACCAACCCCTGAGGGACTCCACTAGTCACAGACCTCCAACTAGATTCCATCCCATTGACCACAGCTCTCTGACTTCTTCCTTTCAACCAGTTCACAGTTTGCTCTTGGTGAGTGGGGTTTTAAATTTTGGATTAAGTTTTGTTTTGTGCGTTCTTTTTTTTTTTTTTACAAGTCCTTTCTTCAAATGTGTTGCATATAGGTTGTCTAAATGCATGTCTAAGATTTCATGGTATCTAATGAGACTCAGAAGTAATCAGTTTTTAAATACTTTAAATGTGTGCTTTAGATTTTCATTGCTGTCTCTGGGATTTAGCCATGAAGCTCTTGTGGAAATTTTCCAATGGACTTTGGAAATCAGTATCACAAGAGTGACCAGATCATGCAGGTGTACCTATGTGCATTTCTTATTTATGCATACCATATCAATATCACTGGACTGGAATGACTTTGTCCTATCTCAACCTGCCGACTGTGAGTTCCCTTCAGAGCTACATTAGGATGCAATTTTTCTCCAGTCTTTTATTGTTTTCTGTCATGGTTTTGGTTTGTCAAACATAAGATTACCAGTAAGGTTCCTCTGTAGATGTCATCACAAGAGTGCTACTTACATGTGACATTTTGCTAATCTTTTATGAGTCATTACACTTGTTTTGATTTTACTTTCTCTCCATATAATCGTTGCAGAAGAGAAAAATACCGTTGAGTATAATGTTTGCATCACCTCTTCTACAGCCTTTACACACAGTCCTCCAAAAGGGAATGATAGAAAAGATCAGTGAACAACAGTATGAAACAATATAGCACCGACATTTGGAGATTGTATTTGCACAATGTAACCTTTTTATTTTATATATCCTGAAATACATTTTCACCTGATTTACAGGTTCAGTGATGTTGCAAAGAGAGGCTGAAATGTGAAATGGGATGCAATCTGAGAAACAGATTTGGTTTGGGATAAAAAAGGATTTTTGAAAACATAAACATGTTCTTAGTTTTTAAAGAAAACATCCAGGAATTTATTTTCAGGAATACACCAAATGTTCTTATATTATAGGAATGAAAGTAATTATTTTTTACTTTGAAATGGCATTTTTGTTTTGAAGTGATCTGAATTCTTAAAAGGTTGAATAACCTGACACCAAAACTGTAAAAAATCCCCATTTGAATCATATGAAACTTATGAGTTTAAACAGAATTGTTATAGTTCTTTTTTTTTTGCAGGAAACTTTTTGTTTTATTTTATACTTTTCTTTTCCTCTTTATTTTATTACTTCATTGGCAAATGCTGTTTGTACAGATCTACAGAAGTATACTATTTGATACATTATGTGGGTCCTGGCCATTTTATCTTATTTTATGCAAATATAATGGGATTTTTTTTCCATATATGTTAAAAGCACGTCATTCTTTTTTTGGACTTGTAGGTTATGGTGCAGTTTCTTGGGAACTAGCTTATATACCCTAGTGTTACTTTCTAAATGAGTTATGGAGTTCTGATTACCCGCGATCTCTTTTGACATCTGCTTCTCTATTTCTGGAGGAGGAGAGGTCGTAAGTGTCTCTTCCCTTCCCAAAGAACTGGGTGAAACAGAGATGTTTGGGGGAACTTCTCCCTCTGTTCGTCCTGTTCCAAACACCTTGCAGTGAACAGTACAGCATTTCCATCAATGTCCCTTTCAACAGTTTTTAAGAATAAATATATGTGTCATGGCATTGTACCATATTGCACACTTCTGATTAGTTTGCTAATCATATTACCTCCCAAATTCTTCAAAGTAAAGTTTCTCATACAATAAGTATGATGTGAATAATTCAATCCTGCTATACAGTATTCTGTTGAAAGTACCAGTAATTCAAACAAGCTGAAGTCACCAAACCATGAAGTCACTTTGTAGAATCCAGATTTTTCTTAATATTATTTTGAATTAAGTTCTGCAAATCTTATGAACAATAATTTTACATAGTAATATTTTTATCTGTGATCAAGAATAGATCTTATGGGACTTACTGGAGAATTTTTTGAGATCACTCATTTAATCAGTTTTAAATCCATTTAAGATGTGCTAAATTGTTTTTGGGTAATGCATTTTCATCAGTATGTCAGATAGTGTTGTGTCAAAGGCCTCATAGATGCCTAACTGTGTTATATCAACTGAATTTGAAAATATCCAGCTTCTGAGGATATATTTCTAATCTATATGAAATTTAATTTGGAGGTATTCAATGAGATTAAATTTAATAAAATCTACTTTCTGATTGAGGACTTGATCAAATATCTCTAAATGACTTCCAAGCACACACCTTAACTGTGGCGGCTTAGGCCTTCTGTGGGTATTTTCTCTTTTGTACAGAAGCACTTGAGAGACTACAGACCTTTTACTTTTCTACGTGCATTGCTTCAGCCTAACTCATATCACCTTAACATGAAATAACATCATGTACTGAAAACCTGTTATTTTTAGTGCGTGGCATGCTAATTTTGAACATGGCTGTAGGCGGGAGTATTTCATATGGTGTGCATTGGCTAACCTGTATTGCATGTTCCTGTAATCTGCCTGTTTTAACAAGTGTCTCACCTAAGATTGCTTTGAGCCTGGAAGACTTTATGCCAGACTCCTACATTTTCTAGTATATCGACATTCCCTGGCTTTAAGCTGAACTATCACTAATTATGGATTGCTGTTCTGTTTTCTCTGTAAACAGAATACAGTTAGAGAACACTTACAAGTTATGCTTATTTTATAGCATACAAGTCACCTAAGCAGTCAGAGCTTCCTATAAAATTATTTTCAAATGTGTACATGAGTGTGTGTGTTAACACACTTAGAAAAGGCTTCTGCTCAAACACTTATATTTACTGAATGACAGAATGAGATGCCTCTGTAGAGGGGGAAAAAAGCAGATACATTCCTCTGCAAATTATTCAGGCTGACAGAAGAGTCACTGAGGAGATAAAACTTGTCACATCTTATATGAATTTAGGCTGATATCTATCTGACCCATCTGCACCCGTATCTGTATTAAATGATTCATAATACTTATAGATATTCTGTTTTTAACTAATCTGTCTTCAAAGCTTTCTGGTTCCTTGTTCTCTGAATTTAAGAAATTCTCTGAATTTTCCTGACATAATCCTAGACATTTTGGAGAGCATAAAGCTGTTGATTACAGAGGCTGTATTCAACTACTCCTTTTGTCTACCTTCATATTGAGGCGTTGACACCAAAACCTGAAGAAATATGTTTGTAGTTCAGTACAATAGGTGAAAACTATCTGCAGACTAATGTTTTTCAATGATAGCCTCGATATTGTTGTGTCAGCATTGCTATTCTAGAATGAAAGATAATCTCATCCTTCCTGAGACTTCTGATGTATTAATAAAAACAAACCAAGAGAAAGGAAAAATTATTTACTCTTCAGAAGGCTCTCTGTCTTATTTGTTGTGCTTAATTTATGGGACAATTTTCAAATAAAGATAATATGCATCTATATAGACCAGTCAAATAGTTTTCAAATAGTGGCCCATACAATTTGTTTGAATAGATCTGCATAGTGTATGTTCTGTCACTAACTTAACCTGATTATAGTTTTCCATGGGCAGCACAGGGATTGTTAAAAATGCTTAACATTTTAAGTTGCATTTTGTTATTTAAGGTACATAGTTGAGATTATTATTTTTGTCTGTCAGGTTGTTTTTTGACTTTTCTCTATCCTTAATTTTTCTGGTTTAGAATGTGGGTTTGCTGCATAATCTCCTGTTTCACAAGAGCATGGAAAGCAATTAAGAATACTTTTGGAACAGTTTGACTCACAAAAGCTTTCCCCTGAGATAATTTCAACATGCTGAAAGCAAACTCTGATTCTTGGCAGCAGAAAGAATTGAAACTTTTAAAAAGCAGGCTCCCTCTAAGCACAATTAAGTTATTCGACCAAGCGAAGGTTGAATTTAGCCTCTCAAATAAACAACTCTGCCAGCTGCATCAGTACTGCACTGGTCCCAAAGTCCCACTTCTTTGATCTGGCATGGCATTCATGAAGAGGAAAAGGCGAGATTCTGCATTTATTTTATAGTTTGTCAGATGGAGTATAGACTGAGGCCAAACTCCACAGTTCCCTGGAACATCAGGGGGAGTTGTGCAGAGATCATGGGGAGAATGAGGCATTTGTCCCTAGATGTGTTTGTATGTATTGCCACCTGGACTCTCTGCTTCTTACCAGGCCAGTCTTCTTCCTGCCTTTTGCTTTCTTTTCTCCATCTTTCTCTCCTTTCTTCTGTGTTGAGATTCCCAGTATTCATGCCCCCTACCCCCAGTGTTGTTCCTTCACCCTTTTACTGGATTAGTTTGTGTGAAAGTATTGCAGGCTGTGCCCATGTGACACTTCAGAGGGAGCAGTAAGCAATGAGAGAGTCCCTGTCATCAAGTAATATTTTGGGTTGTATGCAGGCTCAGGAAGCCCAAGCTGGTATGGTGTATGTAGTTCTGTTCGCATTCGGCTCTTTGTTATACGCTCAGAGGAACCGGAATCTGGGTGATGTTATCCCTCAACATACCCTGAAGCACTAAAAACAGAGGAGGATGCACTTCTGCGTTAAACTATCCAATTCAAAATTTTACAGTATCTAATAATACTGTTATCAGTCTTTATAGATATTTGTATTTCTTCTCATTCTAAATTATCATGAAATAATTCTCACTGTTTAACAATGTTAAATCCTCACACATTATATCCAAATATGCAAAGGAATTAAACAATGCTGGGGCCTGCAAAACTGCAAAGGTGTAGGAGAGAGTCTTCTCTCTTCTTTGGTTCCTTTCTTCTTTCAGGAGCAGCGAATGTGGGCATTTGGGCAAAGAAACTCCATTTTAAGTTGGAGAGAATTCTCAGGTGAATTAGAAGGTGAGATAGAAGCTATCTAAGAAGCGGAAGTAACCAAATCTTATTCGTAGGTATAATCTTAATAAAATGTTGTTATTTTTGGCATTTGGCAGTTTTGCTCCATGCTTGTTTCCTAGTAAACATGCTAATTTTTCTTAGAGACCTTGTAATGGTGGAGCTAGATTTGAGTGAACTGGCATACACCAAAGCTTTCCCCAGAGGAGGGTATGACAGATCTTATCTCCTGCATACTGGGACACATTTACATGTGCCCTGTTCCTAAAATGCTTTTTGAGAGGTACAAAAATTCAGCGAAATATGACTCTATAAGACAGTATGTCAGTGCAGCAGAGGACAGATTTTCACTGAGTACTTCAGAAATCCAAACATCATTAATATATTTAAAATTTATTACTATTCCTTTGCTCCAGACAGGTATCTTAGTCTTCCCATGGCTTTTCCTACAGTTAATAAAGACCATAGGGCACATCCAGAGGGCAGTTCAGAGCATCTACATTAGGTCCTTTGAGCCATCCTGCAGATGATCTGTACTTTATCCTCATCACTCTTCAGGAGTAAATCTTTTCGTTAAAGAGGGCTGCTGAGAATGGTTTACGTTTTGAAGAGGATTTTCTGTGTCAGCTCTGTGCCACTCTAAAATAGCGATCACATCTCTCTCTCTATACAAGAATGCCCCTCGTTTCATTTGTCTTTTGTGTGTATAAGAGGAAACCTGAACCAAACAGTCAAACTTCTGCAGAGCAACACTAAGCAATACAAATGTGGATTTTTTTGCACTTGCTACTTAAAGAAGGAACTGCAGGGATAAAAATCCTATTTCTGGATTATTATATATTTTTTTAAAAAATTAAGTAAAAAGCAAAAGTTTGCCCCATATAGGCATCTGTAAGTTTTACTTCAAGTATTCAGTGAATGTTTTGTGCAGGATAAAGCAGGCCATCTTCTGATAAGATGGGGAAATTAATATTTTGTGGCCTTAACAGAGCCACTGGTATTTCCATTTGATTTCTGCAGCCCATAAAAAGATGATGGCTTCATCCTCTTCATCTTCACGGTAGTGTGTTTCTTGCACTCTGAATTGCTGAAATGGCTGTTACAGGGATGCTTCAAGGGCACATGGTAGAACTATGGAGAGAAATTTGATCCTTTCTCACTAAAGACGAGGATTATGTGAGAGTTTCAGAGAAAAGATAATTGAGGCAGAAGATCCCTCAGATTCTATGATGAGGTTAATGGACCTCACCAGGAAATTAAGAAGGAGGTAGCAAAATATTATGAATAATCACTCTGTCATAGGGGACTTCTAAATAGGACCATCAGAGCAGTCCTGTGTACTTGATCTGAAGCATCAGCAGGTCACATCGATGTATCACCTGTCCAGGAACATGAGAGGATCAGTGTAGAGTGTACAGCCATGAAGGAAATGCAAAAAGATGAGTTGTGAACTATATTTCCAGAATACATAAGGTCCACATAAAAATACTACAAATTGGTTTATGTATGTTCTTAAATATTTTGTGTCCAAGCATCATTTTATTCCATGTATTTGTCATGGGGATAAATATCACACAGAGAAAAATGTCTCAGGTCTACTGGCTTATACACGAGCATACAAAAGTAACAGAGCAACTATGCTATAATGTTGAATTGAATGTTACAATTTTTACCTGGATTAATTTATTTTTAGGTTGTGATTATGATGGTGGTTGTGACCTAATATTGATTAAAAACTCAGAATGCTCCAAATAGTGGGAAGATTTGCAGTTTGCAGAATGAGTGAAAAATTATTTTCCAGGAATTAGTGAAGATTGCCATAAAGCTTACTGTAGTTTATGCAGAAGTTGTTTCTTAATTGCTCATATACGAGATGTGTAGTGGGGCATATAATTCTAACGTGTTCCAAGAATCCTTGAAGATTTTTGGTTGCTAATAAATGTCAAAATAAGGAAAAAACCAAGATGAGTAGTGAAGTAAAATCTGTATTGACTAATCCTTATGAATATAACAAAAGAATTATTAAGAGTTATTTTGGTCTAATCTTGGACCAGAATGGATGTGCACCTTGGCAGTACAAATGTTCACATGCACTCTTTCTCTTCTTTTAGTTGAGAACATAACTAAAGAGTCAGGTGAAAAGGGCATCAGATTCTCTGTGGTCAGTGAATCCTCAAACTATGGAATATCCAGATGTTTTTGAGGGTTATCGTTACCATGGAGCTGAAAGGGAAGTAATCCATTATCTGCATGACTTCATTAGGAATATTTGTCAATACATAAAATGCCAAAATGGAATATTTGAACACTGACAGTGTATCCTTATTTGTATTTATTAATGCTAATTTTAACATGGATAGATATCACTCTGCTTTCAAACTAATGGAAATTCTTTGCTCCCAGTTATTTAACCAGTTTATAGGCTGCATCCTAGAGCAAGATGTGAGAGAGACAGGTTAACACTTAGTCCATAGGATCACAGGGTAATTCAGAGGAAGGGGCCTCAGAAGTCCAGTCCTGCTCAAAGCAGAGTCAGGTCTGAAGTCAGACTGAGTTGTGCCGAGCTTTATCTAGTCTTATATGGAAAGCCTCCAAGAGGGAAGACTGGACTACCCACAGAGGGGCAACCTGCTCCATTGACTGACTGTCCTTGGAGTGAAGTTTTTTTCCTTAAATCCATTCTGAACCTTTTGTTTCAGGTTATGCCCATTGCCTCTTGTCCTCCTGCTGTGAAGATCTTGGCTCCATTTTCTTGTTAATCTCTCTGTAGGCACTGGCAGACTGCTGTTACATACCCTCCCCTCAAAGTTGTCTCTTTTCCAGCCTAAACAAGTGCTGGTGCCTCAGTGTCTCCTTGTAGGGCAAGTGCTTCAGCTCTGACCATTGTAGGGGCTGTCTGCAGAGCTCCCACCAGCTTGAGTGTGTCTTTCTTGTATTGGACACAGTTAGATGAGGTCTAGTGAGTGCTGAGTCAAGGATTAAAGGAGAATGATTCCTTTGCTTGATCTATTGTCTGCACCTCTGCTAATACAGCCCAAGAGGATGCTGACTGTCCCTCCTGCCAACGGCACAGGGCTACCCCATGCTCAGCTGCCCACCAGGGCTGTTCTTGTAGAGCTGCTCCCCAGCATTTCCCTCTTTGGCTTTTCTCCTTGCTGATTTTCCCAAAGTTCTTTTCACTCCATTTCTCCAGCCTGCTTGGGTATCTCCGAAAGGCAGCTCTGCCTTCCAGCATATCAGCTGGCCTTTCACCATTAGGTGTCACATGCAAACTGGATGAGTGTGCACTGTCCCAGACTAGACCTCTGCATTACTCCTTTTCTTACTGGCCGGGATCTTGAACCCTACTATTGCATGGTCACTACAGCCAAGGCTGCACCCACTATCATGTCCCGAGCCCACTTTCCCTCGTCAGTGAATAACAGATGCTGTGCAGCATCTCCTTGCTTGGCTCACTTGGTACCTGTATCAAAAAGTTCTTCCTGACACCTTCAGAAATCATGACCACTGGTGTCCTGTCATGATACCCTTTCAGCAGATGTCAGGGAATCTTGAAAGCTGTGTAATGAAAATTTTCAGCCACTTCTATTAATCTACTTAAACTATTTCAGAATTTCATTTGTCAGTTTTTAAGACAGGAAAATATTGAGTCATGGCCCTTCAAGGAAATTTTATCTGTAATTCTGTAATAAATCTCCACATATACAGAGATATTAATGTTTTCCTGTTCAATATTTGCTTTTATATGCTGGATGGTGATTGACTCCTTGAAATTTTTGTTTTAAGAATTATGAAGGTTGGAATGATGGAAAGCTACTTTCCATGATTGAATGCTACTTCTAGTGCTTCTACAATATACAGAAAGTTTTTTATTATATGATTGTAACAATTATGACAGCCTGATGTTGTGCACATTGAAGTTTGTCATAAAGTATTCATTTAAGTGCAAGTAACAGCAAAGAATCAATGACAAATAATTTTTCCACAAATGTAATTTTTCTCTGAAAATGAAAAATGAAAAGGAATTTCATTCAGTGGTATAGATTAGCTCTGAGGTCTGGCCTTGGATTTTGATTTAATTGGGTGAAATTATGTTAGTCAATAATCATTACTGACGGGTTGAAATTTTGTAGATACCTGGGTATAGACTGTTGGTATGAGGAGCAGAGTGCAGGTGGGCCAAGGAGAGCAGGTATGCTGCTTTGGGAATCTTGTGTCAGCAAGTATTCTGTCTTCAGATCTGAATTCTCTCAATTTTCAAAACCTTGGGGAATAGAGCACATCAATTCCTGCCTCAAATTCAGCAGTGAAACTAATGTTTTCCCTATATAAACAGACTTTAATAAATTACAGATACCAACCAAATATTGATTCTGTTAAGGCTGAGTTTCAAATTAATTTTAGTTGTCCATGTAAAGAGCTTTATGTATAGATTTAAAAACCAAAATGTATTAGAGCTCATAACTAACATCTAAAATAATAAACTAAAGCCCATTATAATGTAATCACAGAATCAGAGAATGGTAGGTGTTGGAAGGGACCTCTGGAAATCATCTAGTCCAACCCCCTGCAGAAGCAGGCAATCGTATATTTGAGAGTGGCAAAAATTCACATTGGAGAGAAACTTCATGATGTCAATGGCATTTCTGTTCAGAATCTCTTAAAACATGATATTATCCATCATTTTTTATTCATAAGAGGTTGCCACCATATTGCCTTGTTAACATCTTAACACTTAATAGCATTCTATAACAATGGTTGGATTCATTGCTGTTGCTAATTTGCCATTTTTCAATAGGAAGTTGTTATTGCTGGCTAATCAGTGTTTCATGTTTGAAAATTTTGCTTCTTTTGCTGACCTTTTCATTAAGTGAAGTGGCTGCTTAAAGGAGGTTCTGAAGAACATCAGTTTTTCACAGGTTGATAGTTACATTATTAATCTTGTTGAGTTAGATAATTAAGGGGTTTCAGTGTGAAAAAAAGCATTTAAATAGTTTTCAGGAGTCTTAGATGAAGATGTGTATTGCAGAAAAGCAGCAGCTCCAATAAAAGTCTGAAGGCTTCTAGACCATCAAGTTTTGTGAAAGCAATTTACTTGATTTTATAACAACATGTTAAAAACAGTAGAATTTTTGTAGAATCTCCTGGTTTACTATAAGCAGAACTTTGTAGCTTGCCACGAACAGATCTCTGTGTAAGTTGGTAGGGTTTGTGTTTAATGTTTCCTTTTTCCTGGGCATTAGGGGTGATTTTTGGGTAAAGTTAGTTCTTTTTGAGAGAGAAAAATTCAAAAGGCCAAGATGATTACAAGCCAGACTTGTACATGGCACTGCTTTATGTGCTAAATTGTTCCTACAGCTTGAGTATTGACTTAATTTGCCCTTCACAAATATGCACTCTCTGTTAATATGTTGTTTACAATGTACTAATGTTCCCACAAAGCCCACTGAAGTAGAGCAAATTGTCCCATTTCATTAGTACAGGATTCTATCTTTGAATAATTCTATTTCATGTCAAATAGCTTTTTAGCTCTGCATCATCAATGTAACCAGTATTTATTGTTTTGTAGAACAAGTTGTTGCTGTTTCCCATTTATCATCTTTCTGCCTTGCTGACTCACTCTAGCCTTTATTGTGCGGTCTCAAACCATTTGCACTCTCCTAAAGGGATTGCAGCTAAATGTAACTATTTGCTTTTTCGTTAAATTTTCACTCTTTTTAGATATCATGGGTAAGTGGAATCATGCAAAGGAGGTTGGTTCAGGATACCACCTGAATACAACTTTTGTCTTTATGTAAAGAGAAGTAAGCACTTTTTTCCTATTTACTCTGTTCAGGACAGGAGAAAATCGTGTTTCTTATATTATTACATGGCATACATACAAAGCTGCGGACACACTGCCGCTCCAGATGTGAGACAAGCACACTTGTTACAGGTAGTGTTGCACTTTGCAGTGACTCCCAGTCCGATTCTGTGTCTTTGTTCCTCAGGTGATGGTTTATGGCATCAATATATTAATATTTTTTGAAGGGGTGTGAGATAATCTGATCTATAGAGAGTGATTCATATGCTTAAAACTAAGTATCTATTTAGATGAAATGAAGAATTATGAATCTGTTCAGGTCCTGGGCTGAGATGTGTGTGTTCAGGCAGCTTGAGGAGACGTTTTCTGCCAGCCCTGCTCTCGTGTGTGTATCCGATGCTCCTGTAGGAAAACACTCGACAGAGATTCCAAGTGCAATGGAGATTCTAAGTGCAATGAATATATTTTGCCACTAGATGGTATTGTTATATGAGATTAAGCATTTTCTTTGTGCGAGGGGATGCTGAAGGGAAGAGGACCTTTAATGCTTGTTAGTCATGTGGGAAGGTGCCAATGGCTGCTTCTGAGCGAAGGGCAGATGGCCCCAGGAGTGAGGTTTAGCAATTAATTAAGGCATAACTTATGTTTTTTGTTTGTTTGTGTTTGTTTTTTTTTTCCCCTCTAACTTATAGGCTTGTTTGAATAATGCAAGTCTTTTCAAGCAAGTAATCTCAGTGTGTATGCTGACAAAACTCTGGAACGCGGGGAATATCTTCAATTGCTATAATTGTTTTCGATGATATTTTACATATTGTTGTCCACTTGGATTTTCATTAACACACATCTGCTTGACAAAGGATATTTTTTTAGGAGAGATATGAAAAAGGAAGATACCTGTATGAGCAGGACCATGAGCAACTGACTTTTAAGCTGTGCAAAGCAGTGATACTCATGTGCTACTCATCTGCCAGTGCCTTATAAATTCTTAAAAATCCAAGGCGGGAGGAATGTGTGACGTATTCCACCATTTGGCCAAGTTATTATGCATCCTGGTTCTTAAAGAAATCGATAACAAGAATTGCCAGTTGTTAATTGTTTGAATTCTTAGGATGCTTTGTTCTGCATGAACAGAAGACAATACTAAGAAAGTCTGCATGAACTGTTTTATCTCAGTGGTGTGTGAAAGACATTATTCACTTAGCTTGGGATAAGGAAGCAGTTCTCTTGTGCACAGCAAAATAGATTTCTGCTTTCATTTGAAAAACTCTACATAAAAAATGGAGGAACATTTTGTATTTTTAAATAACAACTTTGATACTGCCTTACAGCTTTGTTTTCTTAAAAATATTGAGAGAAAGCATTTTACTTCAGCTGATTCAGAATTTAAATTGCTTTTTCATGCCAGGCTTTGTTTGAAAATCTGCATATTTCCTGCTTGAGTCACAGACAGATGTATTGCTGTATCTCTATGATCGACATTTGCGTTGTTCCCATGTTGCTGTGGCAGTGCTATGCTGCTGCAGTCATAGACCAACCCCTATTTTCCTGGGAATTGTACGAACTCACAACAATATAAGGTTCAAATTAGTCAAAAGACTTCAAATTAGTTTGTGTATTTAGAAACATCTTTCAGTACAGAGAAGTGGCAGTTAACTGAATATTTTTCAGTCATGCTTGGCCCTCCTAGAGTCCTCCCCAGCCACCAGCACTTCACACTGATTTTAGGGAAGATACATGCACAGAACTGAGTGTTGTAAGGAGAAGGTGGAGCTTTTGATTCTTGTTTCTCAGTGATGCTCTTTGTTTTAATTAGGCTTGAAGGTATAACATTTTTACAATCTACGCAAAACCAAGGAGAGCTTTTCTGGCTTTTCAGAGTGCCTCCCTGTGTGGATGGCCGCAGGCTCAGGAATAGCCGTTAGCAACATACGGTTGGTCTGCTTCCCCTTCTGGCATGTGGTGCTGCCTTGAAGGCTCCCTCCTGTCTGCAGTGAGCATCTGCCAGTGGGCTGGGCAGACAAACGCCCAGCACTGGTCTGTGTCGTGCTGGCTACGCTGATGGACACCGCAGGCTTCCTCTCTGCATGGCAGCCAGGTCTGATCTGGAGAACGGCCTCCAGAATGCTCTGAGAGACAGTGTAGACATAATCACCTCATGTATCACATATGAAGGCAAACATGATTTAAAGGACTGGGTTCCCAGCAGCTATAAATCACTCTAGTTCTTATCCCAGTGGAAGAACTGGTGGAGGAAATTAGATATCAAGCTCAGAATACTTACTAGGTTAAGATGACTTGCAGATAGTGAAGTCCTAAACAGAAATGCTGTGTCATGCAGTGTTGCCAACCAAGCTGTAACAGAGAAATATATTTGATATAAAAAGTAATCAAGAATATTTTAAAAGAATGTGAAGGCTACTGGGGCTATAAAATGTCATCATATTAATTTCCTACACCATTTTTTTCTTGCATTTTCTTCCTTGTATAGTTTTCCATCGATTGGATGGTGCTGCTTCTTTTCATGATGTTGTTTATAAACATTTGAGAGCAAAACCAAAATCTACCTTTTTTTCTGTGTTTTACCAGCTTTTGAGATTAGATGATCTGTGTTTTCTTCAACAGTTTTCTGGTGTGAACCATTGGAAACTGGTGAAGCAGTTTCATCCTCAGTGAGGGAATCCGCTATTGGAGATTTTCTTGTTGATATCGGAGGCAGGTCATAGCTGGGGAGGAATGCCTGAACAAAGTCAATAGCTATTTATGAAGATGTTCTTTAAATGTGTGATTTTTGGATTGACATTTCTTTTATCTTTCAACTTTGTGTCTCTGAGAAAAAACAGTAATAAGTAAATTTTTAACCAAAATAACAACTAACATAGCGAGTGATTGCACTTGTGATTAATATAATGCTACAATTCAGTTCTACCAAAAGACTTTCAGGAATACAATAATTTTAAGTATATTCCACAGAAACCCAGACAACACAAAACCCAACTGGAAAGATTTTCTTTCATTCTTTTTCCCTTCTAAATGAAGTTGGACAAACAGAGTTGTACATGGTAAGCATGAAACCTATAAAAACATGATCTAAGAACATTCAGCACAGGATTTCTTAATCTGCAAGGAAGTGCAACGTTTTTATGTTAAACAGCACTAAACTAGACAATAGTATAAATCACATGTCATCAGTATGATTTTTAAGAGATATATCCCAGGCACATGCAGTCCTGGTAATTATGAATTAGATCTTCAGTGACCTGTAGGGAGTTTAACAAAGGCATTAAGAGAAAATCCAGCAACTTCAGTGACTTGCTGGCCACCCTTATTAATTAAGGCTGGAAAGCACATTGTAACTGAAGAAAGGGAAAACATATTTCCCTTATTTTCCAAGATTTGCTGGCAAATTTTGAAGAAAATTATTAAGAAGGACAGCAGCTGTTGCTAAAGATATTATTTTGTGGAAGGGAAAACTCCTTTGTAGCCAGTCTGTCCTACAGAAGCACTTACGACCCTTTCATACACAGTCCTTGGGGATGTTCAATATCCGATTTCTGTTTTACTATACGGTGATGATGGTGCTAAGCTGTGCATGTCCAAAATTTAAATTGAAACTATTAGTAATGATTCAAATAATTCTTCATCTAAATAATCAGACTGACTGGCAGAAGAACCTTGAATACTGCCTCTGACTTCTAGTTTGATTTAAACGTTGCATTTGCTGTTAGTACTTCATAGCTCTTTTGCTCAACCTGCCAAAAAAAATAGTATTTTCCTCTAATGTGTGTGTACTTGAAGTGTACCATGTATTCCCTCTGCAAGTTTAACTACTGTGTTATCATAGTGATAATATCAACAGCTTTGATTTATATTCCTTTAGCAATACCACCTAACTTCTTGTTTGCTTTCTTTACTACAACTGGATACTTGGCTAAAGGCTTTAAAGGATTTTTCTGCAATAAATTCCAAACTCTTTTTATGCTGCAGATTTTTTTTTTTTTTTAGCTGATAGTCTGTCACCTTGGTTCTTTGTTTCAGGGCTTGTCAGTCTACATTCATCTACATTTGCTTTTGGCAAGACCAGGGTCTTAAATGATAGAAATCTTTTCCTCTTCAGTTCCGGTTTTCATATGATATGTTGTGGCTCCTCATCTAATAACACTTACAGACTTCAAAATTCTCCCCCTTAACACTTTTGTTCAGGTCTTTTAATGAGAGAAAAAGGCAAAATAAAAAAGAGAGGAGAAAATAAGGCACTCAGGGACACGTTTCTGACTTTTGTAGCATCTTTCTGCTATACGCTGCTTAAACTGTTTATGTTCAAAATTTGACCGAAATCTTAAAATTGGTATAGATTTCCAGATTGAAACATGCACTAGATTATTATTTATTTTTATGCTGCACTTCCTTCACTTTAAGGACCATGTCCTTTGTTGTAAAAAGCACATCTCTGTCAGGTATTATTTTTTGGTCCTAAATCAACATATCAAGGAAGTGCCTTCCTAACTGATTAAATACTGAAATGTGTTTAATATTTCTTGAATTCTGTGGAGTGAATGGACTTGGTTAAAAAGCCTGAAGGTCCTTCTGGTGCCTTAATTTAAGATCATGTAGTTTCCAGTCAGAAACATACCGTGGGTGCTCCAGATGTGGGACATTGGATGACTCTGAACCTCAGAAAATCCTCATGAGGACAGCACTGGTGTCCCCACTAGTGGGGGGAAGAGGTCTTTGGCTTCATCGGCCTTGGCAGCACTCGTCAAACTAAATCATCTTCACCAAACAGTGGGACTTTGGGGGTAATATAGGTGGGTGGGAGGCAGAAGCTAATAGAGTAGGGAGCTAAACCTCTCTGATTTTCTGAGGAGAAATCGGTGCTTGCTTGGGTTCTTCAATGCTTGTTTTGAGGATACAGCTCTTATCGTCAGAGCCATGTTAAACAGAAGTACAAAAAAACCCAGGTTAATTTCTTACTGTTTGGAAATATAACACAAGGTGTTAAAAATGTTTGCTCAATGAAATGTCCAACATTGAGGGTAAGACAATAATTATCCTTAGTTTCTGGGAAGGTATTTTAAACACCTGAGAACAAGAATGGGTATAAATTGTGAAAGATCTCTTGCTCAAAGATATTTCCACCTGAATCTTTTACAGTCCCTCTGATTTCTGCCCTTTGGCCTCCTTCCAGTTCAGTGGATGTCCTGGTCCCACACCAGGGAAAGCTTCACACTGTTCCATCAAACTTCTGTCAAATGATTCTCCAGATAAAATGTAACTGACGTTTTTTTCACGGCCTCTTTTTCACCCTGTCAGAACAGTCAGAGCAGCGATCAAACCATCAAGCCAGTGGTGTGGAAACACGCCATGCTGGTATTTTTGGCATGGCCTAAAACATCCTTTTCTAGGGAGACAAGTGGAAGGGGTAGAGATTTCTTCCCATCCCTTCCTGAGGAGATGGCAAGGGCATTGAGGGGGGCTGCCCACAAATGGGGTCTCGTGTCTCCATCATGATGATCATGTGGAAGGCCTGGCAAGGTTTGGGCCCCTTACCCATATTTATCTTTGCCACCATGCTTCTCATTGTCATTTAGACCATCTGCCAGATCACCTCTTGGGGAGGGCTGTTTTAATCAGTCCTAATGGGAGGATTGAGCGGACCACAGACAGTGCCCAAGGCCACGTTTTTGGTTTTGTTTTTTTTTTTCTTTTGGTGTTGCCAGCTTGTGCTGAGCACCACATAGACATTGTCCATTCTGCTTATTGCTCCGCTGCCCAATTTAATCTCCTATCTGGAACTCTTTGGTGTCACAGCACCACATGGATGGGACTCCAGCGACTGTGGAGGTAGACATGCCACTACGTCTGTGATTAATTAATTGTTTTGGCTTGTGTTCAGCATGTAGCATGTTTTCCACTTTATCTGTTCATCTTGGTTAGCCTGTCTCATTTCTGACTTTCCTTTGCCATAAAAAGATTCCTGCTCTAGCTCTTTCTTGCACTTATAAGGCCTAACCTTTATTTTTAAACGATTTGAAGATATTGTGTTACATGGTGGATACAAAGAGGAGAAGGTGGTTGATAAATTTTTAACAAACAACAGAATCGGAGAGGAAGGTTTTTTCAAGGACTGTAAAAGTCACGTAATCTGTCCTGGCCCAAGACAGGATTAACTGGATATAAAGCGTCCTGGACCACATTTGTGCAGCCTGTTCATTCATAAAAACTTGAAATATTTGGATTGGCCATCTTTCTTAGGGCTTCACTAGCCTTTATCACAGAAAATGTTCCTCATGCCAACAAAAAGATGAAAGCAAAGAGCAGGGTGGCTTTGGGTGGCTTAGACTGGAATCTGAAACTTTCAGGCATGAGTACCCAGTTACTTACTGGACTAAACAATTATCCCCTTAGTGTAAACAGAAGTCCAGAGGAGCACTGGTTGTGGCCACAGTTGAGTCAGCATGAGAGCTTCGGTGTTGTCAGAGTTGGAAAACCGGTGGGATTTCCCTGGTGTCTGCAAGCCAAGGCCCTGCAGGGTGCACTGGGTGTCTGGTGGGGATGAAGTGCAGTTTCCCCATTGCAGTCCCCCTGCTGCTCCTATCCCTTCAGGTGGCTCTGTGGAGCATGCCTGTTCTCCATGGACCTGCCCCCTTTCCCACCAGCCCCTAATTTGGAAAATCAAAATGGTGTATCTGCATCATATCAGTTTCCTCCTACCCCTCTACATCTTCTGCTTTTCTAGGTGTTTTAGGGGGGTCCTCTACCCTAGCAAGGAAGGGATTGCCCAGTTTTCCTTGAAGTGCCAGTGGTCTCTGGGTCTCCAAAGAAGTTAGCTGGCTGGAGAAATGTTAAACAGATTTATGCAGCACTAAGCTGCTGAATTTTGCAGGAAGGGAAGAGCTGGAGGATGAGGGTAAACAAGCTCTTCTCTGGCAGTCTGTGTTGTCAGTAAATTTTTATAGAATTGAGATTTATTCTAGTGTCAACCTCATGTGGCTGTATATAGTGGGGGCAGGATGCAGTAACTTGCTTAAATAAAAGCTGTTTGGCAGTGTGTAAAATCATCCTTTTTTTTAATCCTTAACCAATGTTTTGCCTCTTCATACTACTCTTTCATTGTTAGCCCCTTTCATGCTGTTCTTCATCTCTCAGATGAGAGATGTTCCTGTGCATGTTAATTTTTCATAGAGGGAAAGAGTGGGAGAGAAATATTTAGTCAGAACTCTCTTTGTTTGGCAGTGTACAGAATCGATGTGTCAGTTAAGAGAGAAAAACATTACAACTACCAGTCCCTTGCTCTTTTTTCTTTTTAGGTACGATCTTTGCTAACTGATTGATGTTTGTTCCTGAAGGCAGCTAGAGAAAAGCCCATTCAGCCATTAGGGTGCTTGGCGTGTTGCTTGGGAAAGTGCTGCAGTGTAACCTCCCCCTCGCCACCCCCCAACAGCCTGGCCCAGAGGCGGCATCAGAGACCGCAGGGGAGAGAGGCAGAGCAAAATGTCTAATGTGGCATCCCATGGCTGTCAAACAGCAGTGTGCGGTTCCTTCTCACTGTTCGCATGAGGCTGTGCAACCACAGCACCAGGGAGTTTCTGGGAGCTGGCAGTTCTTACAGAGTGCAGTCCTCCTGCTGATGTACAAACACAGGCTGGGTAAAAGGAAGATGTTTAAGAATTAAGGCAAACTGTACTGAAGAGAGAGCTTTCATTGTGGAATGCTTGAAATAATACAGAGGAAATGCATAAAGCAGCCAGAACTGCCTGACTGGAGAAACTTCAAACAAGGAGTGGTGTTTGTAAGATTATTAAGTCAAATCTGCAATGTCAGATGCAGCCAGAGGTTTTGATACAAGTTGTAACGTACAAAGTAGAAATATGAGATTTTGAAATATTTTCAGTCTCAAGTAGGACTGCATAGTGTAGACATAATTTGTTTCTCAAGACACTTCAGAAATTACGACCTTTTTTGGATACATATTTCAGATTCTCTGCAGAGAACTGTTGTAACAGAAGGTAATACATAGTCAAATTAAAGAAGAATTTAGTGAGAAAAATAAAAACCATTGAAAGTAGGAGGGCCTGGTATTTTAGGAAGAAAATCTAAGTATATGATACCATTGGAGGAAGGTATGTTTGCTTAGAAGAGGAAAATGTATCAGTTTTTAAAAAAATCTAAAGAGAAAATAACTTCAAATTAAAATTAGCATTGTGCAAGGCAGAATTACAAATAGAAAACCAAGAGGAAACATTCTGATCTGTTAAAGTCTAAAAGGAAAACCATTAGCAACACTGGCATTACAGTGATGTTATAAACTAGGTTTGCTTATAAACTTCAGGCTCACATAAACTGAATTATTAGACAAGATGTTGGGAAGAAAAAACAGCCAGTTCTGATTTACTTGTGTTGGTGCTTTCTCTCAGCTGCACCTCCAGAAAATATCTCGCCTTAGTGTTAGAAGGCATCCTCAGCAAGAGTAACTAATTTGTTTACTTATTTGCATGATTAGAGGATCAGGTCTCATACCACGTGTGTGTACAGTGTTTGTGTGCATATATAAAATAAACATTCCTTTTACATGACATTGATTTTTCTCACAGTTTTATAATGATCACAGCTTTTATTTCTGGCAAAAAAAGTCTGCCTCACAGAGAGTCAGACAGAATAACTGTGTGAAGTAAGATTTATTTCAAGGAATATAAATGCAGCTACCTTTACTCACACAAAAGTAAAGACTTAAAAAAAAGAGGAAAGAAGCTTTTACTTGCTTGCTTTCTCGCCTGACCAGAGCTAAGAGCCAGCCAAAGACTCCTACTGATTGAAGCAGCTGCAGAGGCTAAATGAAGTTTTTAGGTGAACATTTTAAATTGAAGCCAGCTAGGAGGTTCATGAAGTAATTTGAACTCTCAGTGTGTGCATGTGTAGTAGGTAACTGTTCTACCCATTATCACTTCAGAAAAAAAACACCGGGAGTTGTGGATGTTTGAGAAGTTTGTTCAGACACGTTCTAACAAAGGGTTAGGGCATACGTGTCTGGATTTTCCTGGCTGTATTCTCTAGAAATCTTGGCACATTTTGAATACTTTATAAATGTGTCTGGGATTTAGGGACACCTGATAACTCTTGCCCAGATGCCCCAGATCCCCCTGCTGCACATCAGCATTTCATAGTAGTCTCGTCTGAGACTCCAGACATAGAAATGATCTTGGAGAATAACTGAACATGTGTGCTGTGTTGTAGAGCCATGCATTATAAGTTTGACACTTCTGAAAGGTCTTACGGGCCTGTATCATCCAGTCAGTTTATTCATGTACAGTGGTTCTGATCCCTCTCTGAAGCTAAAGGCTTGATGTGCATGTGCTTTACAGCACACACACCTTTCAACCTGGGTAGTTCTGTATATGGAGGCTGATTCTGACCCCACTGGAGTCCTTAGACATTATTGTCATCTTTGAGGGCCAGATTCAAGTATCATAGTTTTTTGGGATAGAAATGTGCTTTTTATTTCAGGTTAGTCTTTAATTTAGTGTGATGTGACAGTCCTGCTAGCTGGGTACTCACGTTAACAATGTAGTTTTTCACATAAATTGTATTCAAAATAGTTTGTACATTTATTTCTGTAACTGGATCACTCTTTCTGGTTTATGCCTTTCAGATGCTTGATCCCCTTTTCTAACACAAAACTGATCTCTTTTGCTGGTATTTTCTCACATAGGTTCTGCCAGTAATAAAAAGCATTTTCTTTCCCCTGCTCAGCCTGTCCTAGGTGGCCTGCGTTTTTCTTGACCTGGAAAGGAAATACTGAAATTAAAGTATAATTCCATAATGAGTTAATGTCCTGTAGATTCATTACTATTTTTACAGAACTTATTCTCACTTCATTAGCTTGGTCTCCTTTTCCACCCATTTTTATCAAGATTATTATGAAGCCAGAACTTCATGATTAGTGCTTCCTTTGTCAATTCGAGTTATTAATGATTAGTTAATTCTCTCAAGGAATCTATTTTTACTGCAGCAGTATTCATTTTAAGTCATTGAATCTCATGTTTAAACAGTTTTAGTACTTTTCAATTATGTAGGCACAGTAGAATAAAAAAAATTAAATAGTGCCCTAAAGGTGATTGTGAAACAAGAGTGATTAATATCTGATTTTCACAGCTCTAAAAACAGTGCACAGTGTTTCACACCATACGTGGTGCAACTCGCAAGCAAAACAGAGAAGTAAGTGAGATTCTAGTCTTAAACTTGAATATCACTTCTGTAGATAAGGAAGGGACTTCTTACTTAAAAAGAAATTCTGTATTTCTCTGCTAGTAGTGGAAGTGCAATATTGTAAAAGTGATTTTATTGTTAATAATTTAACTCTTGTCAAAATTTTCTCAGTTCTTCATAGTGATTGAAGAGACCTTTTCCTTCCAGAATTTGTAGGTAAGTGTATCAATTGTATGTCTAGAATGACCTGATGTGGTACATAAAAATAACTGTACTGTGCTAAAATTGACTGGAAATTTAAATATGAATCAATGGGTACAAGATGTAGGACAAAGTAAATAGGACAGCTGCTGGTTGAGTTGTCTTTTTCTTACATATTTGTGGAGCTGCAGTCAAGAATAAATAAGTAATGTGTGCTTTTTGGAAGTTTAAGACTGCCCTATTTGCATTTTGTACACTGTGCAAGGATGTGGAGAAGAGAGAAAAATAGAGGTCCCTGCAGAATGTGCGTGAAAATATGTGTCAGGTCTCCAGGGAGTGTTGTGTGGCTGTAGGAACAAACTGCTTAGTCTGGGGAGGGACTAGGACTGATTTCTCAGGAGAATATTTTCTTACTAAACCTTTGCATTGCAGTGTGGAAATACCAGGAGTGTCTCATGAGGATACTCTACAGATGAGAGCAGTGGGAAGTGTCTTTGCTCACAGCACTAGGGTAACCAGCCCTTTATAAGAATGTATAGTGGTGTTTGAAATATAACGATGCCTGGGATAGTCTACATAAGACCCACTACCTCTTGGGCAGCCTGACTGAGTAAGAGATGAGAAGGCAGCACTCACTGTGCTTCAGAAGCTCTGCCCTTTCTCTGGTTAAGTTAAAGTCTCATTAGAGCTGAAAGCTCCAACTAGAATTCTCTGGAGTCCTTGTCTGGAGTCCCACAGCTCTCAAACTCTTTGTTTGCTCTGTGTCCTTTTTATCTCACAGAGAGAAATTAAACAAGTAATTAATTGCATAGTTTTAGCTGTTAACTTGCAGGATCAGATAATGAAAGGTTGCGTGGTTTTTTAGGAGATCATCTGCTTGCTACTACTGTTAAAAATTTTTGATTTCCACATTTTTTTTCAGGGTTTCTCATTCCCTTTCTCCAAGTTACGAGCTCACAATTTCACTTCATAACTTTTCACAAATTAGTACTCAATGTTAGGAATATTCTACTGGGAAGATTTGTCAGTGTGGTAAGGAGTAACCTTGTAACTGTTCTCCAGACATGGGGAGTATCATTACTCAATGGGCTGATATGCTGCTACTATTTCCTTTCCATCCACTGCTTGCTAACTGTTGATGTCAGGTTTTTGAATATACCAGCCAAATTAACAGAATTCCCTTCTTGCAATAGTTGAACTCCAGGTACTTATGTGATCTTCTGCACCCACTCTTCCGTATATTTTTTGCTGTTCACGTGCAGTGCATCTAGTATAAAATTTAATTAATTTTGTCAAATTAAACACCAAGTTTCCTATTCAAAATTTGTTAGTCTGATAGACTCCCTGAACAAGTAGGACTTTTGGTGGTGTATTTGTTATAGGATAGCAGTGATATCCAATATGATTTTAAATTTCTGAGTTTTATGTAAAACTATTAAATACATCTAGGCAAACTTAAATTATGCTGTCAATTTTTGACAACATGGTGTTAAAGCCACTGGAACTGGGTTGACTGTTTCTGAAGAATGGTTTCGTTACTTAACTTGGCTCTGGAGATTAGATATAATGAATGGCAAATTCCTTTTCTTTTTCTTTCTTAATTCATTTCTGTTTCATGGTTAAATACACTATGTGCTATCTGAACCAATTCAAATTTTCTAAGTATTCTCAATATGCATTTTATCAACAGCTATGCTCTGCAAAGTTATCCCTGCTGTTTAACTGCTTCATCACTTTCTTTCTAGTTACTAGTTGGGATAAAGTTGTTCCATGTTCAGGATTTGTCTTGATTCTGTCTCCATTGTAAAGGTCTTTGTTTTTTAACTTAATCATATTTTAAAAATAATTTCTTCCTCCTCTTTCTCAAGGATTAACTAATTTGGTTTTCATTTTCTCTTTTCATTTCTCTTGTGGATATTTCACGACTGTGCCTATTATTGTCTATATAAATCATCAGTTCCCATTTTAAGCAAGGTTTCTTTTTATCCTCAAACGTCCAGTCAATCTCTCTGAAGCTGAACTGGCCTTCTTGTTGAGCACTTACAGAGTAAAATTCTGTCCCTATTGAATTCAGTGGGAGTTTTGTCATTCATGTCAATGACTTCAATGCTTTACTCACAGTTAACATGCACTAGGTTTTAATTATAATGCCTTTTAGGCACCTCCAGCCTTCTTCCTGCTTCATGGCTTTTAATTACTTCCCAGTGAGCACACTATTTACTCCTCCTAATTCCACTCAGCTTGTTTTTTCAAAGTATACTGTTTCTCTTTGCTTGTCAGTGCACAGGAGAAGGATGATACCTTAGGAAAATATAAAGACAGACAAAAGGGAATTATGATAAATGTTAAACATTGCTTTTGCAAATCATTCTGTGAAGGCAATATGTCTATTAATTTTGGCAGGCTTCATGGGAAACCTGGATTTCTGTATGCTGCCCAGTGAAGGAATGAAGCCTTACGAAACATGATCATCACATCTCAAGCACGAAGTGATAACCTGTTTAAGAATAAAGAATGGAAAAAAAATAAAATTGTCTGTGATACACCTCGTGGTCCTAAGATAAGGAACTTCTAAGCTTTTTTTTCCCTAGAAACACAGAGTAACAAAAAAGATTAGAAGCAATTGCCTATCAAAGTAAGAAAAAATGAATTTGTGGTCTGCTGCTGTTTATCAATGTTGATGACAATATTATGTTTACCAAAGTACTATTTTTTTTAGTATTTATTAGTTTGCTTCTTTTTAACCTTTGAATACTAGTTAAACAATTTTGTCAACTGTGTTCATATAAAAGTGTTCCATGTCCAAAAAATTCATGGCCCCATAGCACCTATAAATTAAATAAACCTGAATCACTCTATTTTTGTTTACAGTTCTGAAGTTGCAGAATAGTTAAACTAGTAAGAGAAAGAAGATGATTTTCTGTTTATCTTTGCATCTCATGGTTGTGTGGCTTCTTACATGGGTCAGTATCTGTCATTTGTTGCAGGTTTGTGTAATAGCCAGAAGAATAAGTCCTGGTCTTACTGGTTTCTGCATGCTCTCACCTCCAGAGCTGCTTCTTTGCTGCATGAGGCAATACTCTGTTGGGACATGGAAAGGGCAGCAGTAATGGTGCTGAATTTCTTTGAGCAAGATGTTCACTAAGAAACAGAACTACTGGGAATAGCAGCTCAGTATCATGACCTCTGGCTTTTTGATATGACTTGCAGGCATAACTGGTCAGTAGTATCTGTGAAGAAGCTATAGCAGTATCTGTGAAGAAGCTATAGGTACATTTGCAGGCTGCTGAAGGGGAGATCATCATACTGCAGTATGTAAGTGCATGAATTTCTTTCATGATGGAAGCATGTGAAGTGGTATATCACATCGTCAATCAAATGCTTGATATGTGAGACTTAAGTTGTCAGTATGCTTCCTCTAGGAATAATTTTACATAAAAGCACTAAGAGCAGAGGAGGAGAATATGTTTCCTTTAAATGTCCAAGCAGAAGTAATGGTATTGGCTTGTGGTCAAATAAACATAGTAGTCCAGTGAGGTTATGTTCTTTTTAGAAAACTGATCAGTCTTGAAAGGTTTTGACAGGATCAGTTCCAGAGAATTGAAGAGTTATCTGCAATCAGCATATATTTTTCAGACTTCAGAATACAGCAAAGTAATTCTTGGAGAAAAGTTTCTTGTGCAATGATCAGAGCAAATTATTTTTTTTTCTAAAGTATTGTTAGTGACTGGAGTCCCACTGCAGGCAGCCATTCCATTGTCATTGGTTGTCCTCCCCCTGTCCTGTGGATATTGGAAGTAAAGAAAAAGGCCACTTGAGGCCATGGTCTAATGGTCTAATGGCTAGGAATATGATGGGATGAAGGTTGAACTTGATGACCCTGGAGGACCCTTCCCACCATAATGATTCTATGATTCTATAAGAAGGTACTGTGTCAATCCAGTCTAAAAATAGTTTTGACAACAAACAGGTGAAGATAGCTAGCTTAGTAGTGGGCAGGGCAAGAGTGCATTCTCATTTGTTTCTTAAAGTGTCTGGTGCTCCCAAGCCAATTAATTTTTTAACAAAGCTAATCTCTCCTTTGTCTTCTTGTCTTTGCAGAACTTAGATTTTGACAGTCCTGAGCCATACATCAATGACCTTGCCTTTTAAGTACTAAAATGTCGACATCAATATTCTGAGATTTCAGCTTTCTCTTTGATGTATTTTCTTTTTTGATTGGTAACACTAGCTGAGTCCTCTGAGTTGAAGTCATTCTGTAATAACATCTAGAATCAGGTCATTGCAGAATTTCTAGACTGTTCTTTTTCTGACAATTAAGTAACATTGTTTCTTTTTCCACGTAGTATTGGTAAAGGTGATTTATCTTCTTCATCCTTCCTCTCAAAACCTAGGAAAATGAATCCTGGTTTGCTTGAGACCTGTTTCTTGGTAGTGAACCCCTGGGAAAGAGGTTTGAACAAAATATTACGGCAAAGAGATTAGGATTAGCACTATGGGATGGTTGTTACCAAAGTGTTGCTCATTCAGCTTCTCTGTAGCAGTCAAGAATGTCTTGTAAAGGAAAAAAAACCAAAACAAATCCACCTAAAGAATGTCAGATGGCCAACTCAACAAAGCTGCCTCCTGACAGGAAACACTAATATACTTCCTATGTACTTAGCTATAGCTAGTGCTGGTTGCTTCAGGGAAGCAATTCTGAGGATTAGAAATTCCTATGTTTGTGTCTTCTAAGGTCTTTATGGTATCTGCTGTTGCTGTGTGGTAAGGGAAGCTGCAAATCCACTGTCCTGAACAAATGTGCTGGGGCTTGGGGGAAATTGGAGGAGACTTAAAGCCTCTGGATGTTGCTCTTTGCTTTAGAGAAGTCATCTGATCTCCCATCACTAGCTGATGAGGTCTGTATTCTGCATATGGGGGAGCTAGAGGGAGCTTTTGCTGCAAAGACTTGCTTTTCAAAGGCTTTATATGCCCTTTCCAGAGTTTAGACTAACTCACTGCTCTGATTGTTACCTTCAGAATACTTTCCAACCATTGAATTGGCTAGAAATCATTCTGAAGAGTGGGAAAAAATACTTGTTAATTACAAAGGAGGAGTGTTTTATACAGAGGTGAGATAGGGCAGGTATAGTCTAATCCTCTGCAATTACTGAAGATTATTACAATTATTACAACAGAGCTTCACAGAACAGATGCCTCACAGGATCTGATGTTTGCAGAGTATCTGCTGCACAGATAGTCACATATCATCAAGCACAAAGTGATTCCTATTGCTCTGTGACAAATGCTAAGTTAAGACCAAAGCAGTGAAAGGCCAAAAAGAGACAACTCCAATGTCACAGTAAAAAAAAGTATGATTGAGAGAGTTGTTCATGTCCTGTGCCTCTGGGATGACAAGAGTTTTGCCAGTTACAACTCCTGGACGATCCCAAGAGGCATTCACATTGTCAAAAGTCCAGTGACCCCAGCTGGTTCTTCTGGAGGAAAAGTTCAAATTCCTTCTGAAGTGAAACCTGAGAGTCATTTGAACTTAGGGTGAGGCAGTAGCATTCATGCTTCTGGACCCTCTTTGCCTTGCTTCTACCCGGGGGTAAACTCCAATGCTTCAAGAAAAAAATAAAAAAAATAAGCTGTCCCTCAAAATGAGTCCAAAGTCATAGAAGTACAGGACCCAGCTCCCTTGATGTGCAGTGTTTTAACTTCCCACCATCTCTCTGCTAATGTAACATCTGTCTTAATTAGTGTGAGCTATCTGTGGTTGAAAGTTGTCAGAATTACCTAGCAGCACAATTTCATTTGAGAAATTACTAATATCAGCTCTTTTATACTGTTGTTCCAAGTGTAGATCCTTGTTAATGAAATGAGAAACACTTGTTGGTAATGTCAGCACTTTAGTTTGTTTATTACTTGTTTGCATTTTTTCCTGAAAATTGTGAAGCGATATGCACTAAATTCTGCACATAGAAATGTATTTTCAGAAAAGGATCTAGAAGAATGTTTTGAAGCAAACAGTCCTCTCTAATGCCATTTCTTTCCCTGATGACCTGGGGCACTACTGCATACATGTAGTTCCATATACTGCATGTCATTTAACATAAGACTTGGTTTGGTATTCAATTTTTCTTTTGAATGGAAACAAAATAGTATACTGAAATAAGTCTGTCTTATTTTGTTCATTAAGGTTCTGAAAGTTTAAATACATTGAGGAAGATTTATTGTAAAGCATACACTGGGAAGATATTTACCATTAAAATAGGCAGTTCTATAGCCAGATGCAGGCTTCTTGGTTGAATTCTGTTTTCTTAGTAAAAAATAATAAATCCTAAATATGTTTTCAAAATCTAGGATTGATTTTTGTTTGTAAAGTCAACAAAAGAAAGTTTCCATGCTGAAGGCACAGCAAATGAGATCATGTTGTAGTGAAGTGGTGACTTCTTTCTGTACCGGATTTAGAAAAGACAGCTGTGATTAAAAACATAAGGCAAGGGGTTGTTTAGGTCCTTAGATGATATTCTGGTATAAGAATAAGAGTTACACTGATGTAAGGCCTCTTATAAAATCTAGGAATAGCTAAAGTTAGTAAAACTAATTAATTATGTGTTGGGTGCCTTTTTCAGTAATGGGACCTAATCAAATGTTTTGAGTGTGGGTTTTTTATAGTGCTTGCGAGCTTGTTTCTTGTCATATTAATGCCACTCTGTGGTAAAAAGCAAACATTAATTAGCACATAATTTACAGTAGGAAAAACAGAGGTTCGGATAGTTGATAAATATTAACAGAGGCTTTTGTCTAGAGCTGTTTGTGGGATTTCCCAGTAGTGCATCTTTATGTGGTACATTTTTACTCTCATCTCACTTGGTGCTATATTAAAAGTGTCCATAAGTAATTACTTTGTTGTCCTTAAAAGTCTGACCTATAGTGTATGGGGCAGTGCACAGAAGCTTTAAACAAAAAGATGGTTAATACCAAATCCAGAAGGGCCTTTCCATTGTCCAATTTCAGATGGATACATCACGGACCTCAGGGATTTTAAGGTCCCCAAAGATACCATGTTGTCTAGTATATTAAAAAAATCTTTAGGCTCTAATGTTTTGTCCCAGATTTTTAGGAAGGACCTAGTATTTTCCCTGTCTTCCCCTCCTAAAGCATGATTCTACAAGTAACCCATTAGTCACATTGTCAATGCTTTTGAAGAAAAGAGTGCCCCAGGTGCCACTGTTTTATCTATTGACATGAGAGAGAAATGCTCCTGGTTTCCTGTCTTCATGACAGGTCACACAGTCAGATACAACCTGGGGCCCTGGCAGGCAGCTGAACAAGGGTCAGCCATGTGCCCTGGAAGCCGGGACAACCAGGAGCCTCCCAGGCTGTGTAAGCAGAAGCACAGCCAGCAGATTAAGGGAAGGGATTATCCACCTCTATTCAGCACTTCTTAGGCTGCATCTAGATACTGCATCTAGTTCTGGGACACCCAGTGCAAGAAAGACATGGACAAAATGGAAGTTCTGTGGAGGTCCATGAAGCTGTTTGGGGCCTAGAGCACCTGTCTGTGAGGAGATGAGGAAGCTGGGTATATTCAGCCTGAAGAAGAGATGGTTTCGGGGGGACCTCACAGCAGTTCCCCCATGCCTACAAGGATGTTAACCAGAAGACAGACCCAGGCACTTCATGGTGCTGCATGGTGGGAGGACTGGAAATAATTGATGTAAGTTGCTATATGAGGGGTTGAGACTGGATATAAGGAAAAACTGTTCCCTTGAGAACAGTCAGGCAGTGGAGCAGGTTGCCTAGAGAGGTGGTGCATCACTGAATCACAAAATAGCTTGAGCTGGAAGGGACCTTAAAGGCCATCTAGTC
The DNA here is from genome assembly GCA_013398125.1 of Aegotheles bennettii. Taxonomy (NCBI): domain Eukaryota; kingdom Metazoa; phylum Chordata; class Aves; order Caprimulgiformes; family Aegothelidae; genus Aegotheles; species Aegotheles bennettii. The sequence continues at coordinate 220,847 of VZRW01005039.1, forward strand.
CAACTCCCCTGCCATAAGCAGGGACATCCTCCACTAGACCAAGTTGCTCAGGGCCTCATCTAACCTGGCCTTGAACGTCTCCAGGGATGGGGAATCCACCATCTCTTTAGGCAACCTGTTCCAGTGTTTAACGACCCTCATGGTGAAAAACTTTTTCCATATATCTAACCTAAATCTATCCTTCTTCAGTTTAAAAACAATACCCCATATTCTATCACAACAGGCTCTGCTAAAAAGCCAGTCCCCATCCTTCTTATAGGTCCCCTTTAGGTAATGAGAGGTGGCAATGAGGTCTCCTCAGAGCCTTCTCTTCTCCAGGCTGAACAACCCCAACTCTTGCAGCCTTTCCTCTTAGGACAAGTGTTCCAGGCCTCTGATCATTTTTGTGGCCCTTCTCTGGACTCATTCCAACAGATCCGTGTCCTTCCTGTGCTGAGGGCTCCAGAGCTAGATGCAGTACTCCAGGAGGGGTCTTACCAGTGCAGAGCAGAGGGGCAGAATCACCTCCCCCTATCTGCATCCTTGGAGGTCTTTAAGACCCGACTGAATAAAGCCTTGACCACTGTCATCAATTGCATAATTCCCTCCAATTCCACAAAAAATCTGTACTCTTGGGGCAAAAGCCTTGTCCCTGGAAGATGAGAGTATGTTTGTATTTTCTCAGGCTGTAGAAGCCTCTGAATCCACTTCTTGCTGACACCTCCAACTATGAGGCAATATGAGTCTTTTCCCACTCAAACTGCAGTTTTGAGATAAAAATGGTTATGATTCTTTTGCTTTGGCAAGTTTTCTGTTATTGTGTATTAGAGTAGAAACGTCCCAGATCACATCTCTGATAAGAGCATGAATGCTGTCTTTATGGAAGCCCTGCTCTTGTCTTGCTACTTTCATTGCATTCATGACAATTATGAATTCTATGTTCTGAATTATTTGTGGTGACTAGCAGTGAATAATGGTCAGAGTACATTTTCATAAGTATTGCTGGTTTTGATCAGGAAGGACCCTCTCCTAGAAAACATGCAACATTCTTAATGTCTTCAGCAAAGGTAATCTCCACTCTGGGTGAAGTCACTGAAAGGCATCTGGTGGTTTATCTGCATTTTCAATTGTTAAACACTGCTCATGGCTTCAGCCCCTGGGGCTGTTTGTGTTGCTTGGGAAACAGAATGTCACCATTTACAGAGAAGAACAACTTGGAAATACTTGCATTAGAGGGTGTTAAATTTTATAGTTCATTCATCAAATGTGTCAGATTAATAGGGAGAAAGCATTTTAAATGGTTGACTTTAATTAGAAGAATAGAGAAGTCTGCCAACAACAATAATCCATTTTTGGTGACCAAGTGTTTAAGTCATTTAGAAGTTATTCCATTTATTCTTAATTATGTTCTCATTTATTGAAGTTTAATATATTTGGAAAAATACCAGTCCTAATTGTATGCTTCACAGAGCATGGATTACATTGCAGAATATTTAAAATAACTATTTTAGTCTCTCCCTTTTGATATTACCTTCTGTAGTGCTTTTAGCATCATTTGGTACATCTGGTCACAAAGTGTCATATTGCTCTTAGATTTACCATTTGGTAAGTATTTGCATCTGTTACAAAGGCTCTTTCTTATAGTCTCTGTATCATTGCCAAGCTGAGACCTTGATCAGCAGTAAAGATACAGAGATGCTGATTAATGCTTTTGTCATCTCAAGGGCTGATTACTGTATTCACTCTTTGTAGGGACTTTCAGCCCATGCTGTTAAAAAATTGCAACTGACACATTATGCTGCCATGAGGATTCTCTTCCTAATGAGATTATTTGAATGTATTACACTGATTATTAAATAAAAAAAATCCCAGAATTTGTTAGTAGGAAAAAATCATATTAATTATTAAATGTATTTGGGAGTTCTTAGAGCATTACTAGTATGAGCTTATGTGAGTAATCATTTTGCTGTTTTGATCTTTTCTGTAGATCATGCAATTTACTGAGCTGTCCTGATGAAGTCTGTTAAGATTTATGCATCATCAAGAGAGTGAATTATCAATTGATATTATTTGAGCTGAATTTGTGTTGTTTTTCAATCAGCCTGAAAATGCTTTGTATTTCCTTGACCATCTGAATTGCAGGTTTTCCTGTTCCTGTTTTCAGTTTCCAAATGTATAATTAGAGGCTTGGATGAGTCTTCCTAAAATCTAATTAATCACAGATATTGAAATTCACCAAATGACAGTCCAAATTCAATGATAGTTTTAAATATTAAAATTTCATCGAAGACACAAAAAGTGTTATTTTTACAATTTTCCTCCAGCTATTTTAAATTTTGACACAAAGAGGAGAAATAATTCTCTTTCGTCTTTTGAGCAAAGATACTTTTCAGTCTTATATAGGTGAGAAAATCCTGGTTTTTAACTGTCCTAAGCAGAATAATCAGGGTGACTTTAGCAAAATGGGTAATAGTGCTAATCTATTTATGTATGCCAGTCAGCACCGTCTAATTAGCAACCTTATGTTAGTGAAGTCTTTTTCCCTTTAAGAGGAATCCTGAACCTCTAAAGTGTCATTTTGAATGGTCAGTTTCAAAGGAAAAACAGTTTATGCTTTATATTAGAATGACTAAATGAAAGCTTTCCATTCTAAAACTGTTGTTTTGTCACTAAAAAATTAAAAGCCTACAGCAACACACAGTTTGGAAAAGCTCAAAAAATCCACTCAAGTGGATCCACTGGATCAAACATAATTCTGCCAATTTAGCTGTGTAGCATTTTCTTCCAATCTACTGTGCCTAAAGAAAGCATCTTCCAATGCATTCTCTTGCTATTTGAAACATATGCCATACCCTAGAATAAAGAGAATATACAGGCAGACAGACTCCAAACCTGAGAGCTGAGACCTGGTTTATGCTAAAGAACTTCTATGTAGCCCCTTTTTCACCTGCCCCAGATAGCGTGAGGTAAGGAACCAATAGAAAATGGCAGCCATTTATCAAGTCTTTTGCTTGTGGAAGGGAAACACGTTCTTTGCAGTGAAATGGAGAAGGAAGAGAAGTGTAGGGGCTGAGTATGTCTGTGAGAGGAAGAAAGGCACACAGGCTGGGAGCTGGACTCGGAAGATGTCGCTGTGCAGATTTCTTCTACTTTAATCTCTGAGACAAGTTAAAGGATTTTTCATGTGTGATGTTAAAGTAGGCAAGAAGGACTCTAGAATAGTTCCCTTTTGTAACCTGGATTCCAGCCTTGTAATTAAGAGGTTGAAATAAAATAAACACATTGTATTTTGTAAAGCACTGTAAGAGTCTTGGTTAGGCTGATAGATGAGATATATTTCTCTCCAGGGGTAACTAATATAAGTAAAGCAGAAAATATAGGCATTTTCATCTGCATAGATGTGTATAGACACCTTGTGAGCTGCAGGGAGCTTGGAGCCTGGATATGCTCCCTTGCTGAGCACCAATGGGGTGCTGGGTTAGCTTGGCCTGCTTGCGGGGCAGAAGCAGCCGCTGCTGCTGCTCATCCTGAAAGAAGCTGGCAGCAGAGACAAAGCCTGAACCACAGCAATGAGGAAGACAGAATAACTTACTTCAAACCAGCTAATCTTCCAAACGCATTAGAAGGACTTTTTTTTCTTTAGTCAGACTTATTTAAAATTCACTGCAGACAATAAGAAGGCTCCCTGGGGGGGCCTTTCGTTGGGTGGTTGGTGTTTAGATGCTTGCCCATGTTCATATTTTTGGGCTGTAAGTTCTTTAGAGCAAAGATCATATTAATTTACATTTAGTTGAGTGCTCTGTGCTTTTCCTGGATTTTAATTATGATATTTGCAAGGAGTCATCACTAGGGAAACCTATTTTTCTCCTAAGTTAATGTGAAGCTTGGCCTGTATAAGAGGTTTGGGATTTGGTCTGAGGACATCATGTTTGGGTGAATATAAAAACTTGTTATCATAGCTTTATAATGTGAATTATTGATCTTGGATCCACCTTGGTCATTACCATTTTGGGAAGTCAGTGCCTTTTGATGTGTTAGTTCTATTGTTTTCTAATTTAACAGCATTCCTGAAACCATCAGAGTTGAAATAAACAAGTTTCCATGTCCCAACATCTTGAAAAAGTTGTATTTTTCATTGTAACAACTGTTTAGAAGGGCAGGATTAAAAAATGGAAAGAGTTTCTGCATTATGAGGTAGTTTTGCTTTACATTATAAACTTGGAAATCAATATCCTGAAGTCCTTAGTAAGCCTACCATATTTCAAAATATTTATGTTGCTGCAATCTCTTAATGTTACATCAAAATTCTGGAAAAAGTTTATCTTGTACCAAATATCTGACATCCTTCTATTTATTACAAAATGTTTCTTAATGTTCTTCCTTTATTCTATAAATGTAACATAACTTTTTGGCTCAAGTACTGTGGTAATGCTATGTGAAAAAGTTCTGGGGGTTTTTTTCCAATATGGAAAGTTCAGATACGTGTGGATACATGGAGTGTGATCCATTCAAAGTTGTAATAAACTGCTGTACAGATACATACCAAACTGTCTTTCAGCAGTCAGGTCTTGTTCCGATACAATGGTTTCAAGTTGCTTGTACACTTTGTAGAATAGCATATGGGAAAAGTTGATTGTATTGCCATTATTCATTATTTCTTTTGTTTGGAATGGAAATTTTACAGGAAAATCATTGTGTAACTAGTTGAAACTTGTCTCCTTAAACAGACAATCTGAAGGTCTGTCCAAATAAACTCCTTTGACATCATATTTCTTGCTACTGGCTGACTTGCTAAACTTCTTAATCTCTGCTTCAGTTCATTAGACAACAATGTGTGTTTCCAGTGACAAAAGCTGTAGGCGTGACTGCTGCTGACAGTAGCAATGTACCAGTACATGCCATTGTCGCTTCTTAGGTAGGTGAATGAGGCGGCTGTAGCAAGAGCAAAGGATTGTGGCCATTAATTTTTCTTTAGTGTGTCCAACTTTTTACTGTTTAGTCTTGGTAGAACTTTTTCTATATTGCAGTTTATAGCACTAAATTAAGGAGATAGGACTTTGCTTTGATACGCTGAATCTCACCACTCTGAGTATTGGAAAAAATAGGTAAGGAATTATAATGACAAAAGAGGTATGCTTGCAGCTGCGTAACTGAAATAAAATTCCTTTTCAGCTTGCACAGCATCAGTGGTGCTGAGAAATCAGTTTTGTACTGATAAAAGTGATGTTTCCTGATGTGGAAAAGACTTAGTATAGTAGATAATGTGCAGCTGCCCCTTTTTATGGAGATGACAGTTTGGGAGGGCTGGCTGTCTCACTAAGCTGAGGGAGCAAGTGTGGCCTGAATTTTACTTTTCCACAGTTCTCTGTTTCACTAAGAGGTTGTTATTCCATTCTCTGAATTTAGAATAATTTTTATGTAGTCATTGGTGCCTTTGTAGATCTGATAGGAGTCTGTTGTGTTTCACTCAATGCTGAGATTAATTTAGAATATATTCAGACATTTAGAAAAGTATAGTGTGCGTCAGTAGGCCTCTTAAACAATATCTCTTTCAGTGTACATTATATGAGACTGTTTGACAATATTCAGCTATGTGAGACCACATTTTATTCTAAAACCATACTTTCTAATCCTTATGAAAAAGTAAGTCACCTTGTAGGGACTAACAAAAGCAGACAGACTGTATCCCCACTTGTTCCAGTGTGGTAAAGTTGGATTGGCGTTCTTCAGCAAAGGGATCTCTTGTTCTCTAGTCCACTTGAAGCTGTTGAATTTCAGGGTATGCAGAATAGTATACCTGCAAAAGCAGATAGACTATGGCTTCTGTGGCTGGATGGGTTTGTCATTTATTTAGTTTTTGATTTGGGCTAACAGGGCTGTTCTCATACTATTATTTTTTACAATATTACATTTTAACTGATATAAAGGCACCTTATTTTGTAGTAAATATAGTTTAAGTTACAGTGTTTTTCTAATGCTCTCTAAATACTCCTATATCAAGTAAATACAACTTTGAAATATCTTCAAAGTTTTGTATACATGACAAAATTGTCAGTTCATTGCTATATAAGTATGAAATAAAAGCTACTAAAGCGTTCAAAAATTTTGTAACAATTTCTAATATGCCAAACAATCATTTGGTTCTCTGTGTCCTTGAAGTAATACTTTCTTGCATAGTTTCTTTGCCATTTGTTATACACCAAGATATACAGTTGATTTAGCTGGCAGCCTGAGGACTGTGAATGTCACTGGGCACTATGTATGAGGCAATGGGTTTAAGAAGTTGGGAATTTTTAATGGAGTTTTAATTTTTTTATGGTAGAAAAAAAAAGCATTGACATATATGAATTGGGTTGTGATTATGAGCTATTAAATGAAAATGAATATAAAATGTTCCTACTGTTAGAGTCCCAGTGCTACAGAGTAAGCCCTGGGTAACATGGCTCTTTCCTAGAACCAGCACTTGTTGGGGGTCTGAATGTGCTCTCTGTTTATAAGAAACTTTGAAGCATAACGCAACCTTCTGATAGATACAATATGTAGAGTCTGAATGTGCTTTCTGTTTATTAGAAACTTTGAAGGGCAACGCGATCTTCTCACAGAGATAGGTGACAAGAACTGAAACAATGTGTATACAGAAAAAGGAAGCAAGTTAACAAAAAAGCAAGATACATTAACCATAAAGTTAGCGAATACTTTAGTGCTTACGCAAAACTAGATAACCAATAACAGCGCTATTGTCCTGCAACTGTATAAAGAAAGCCGATGCATGCTGAATAAACGGAAGCTTTTTACCCATCATATTGATGTGTGATTCTTCCCCACCCCCGGCCGTGGCAAGCACTTCAGAAATTTCTCACATTCCTTTTCTAAGATGATCCTGATAGTGTCAGACACGTGTCTATTTACCAATTTTTTAAGTTTATTTTAGAAGTTTTAGGCATGGGTATCTCTGGGAGTGTTCTTGGAGGAAAAATAAGCGAATATTTTGGGATGTAGATCAGAAAAAACAACAGAACATCCTGTTCAGTTTTATTTCTTGAAAAGACTTTCTTGAATATTTGTGTCTCAGTTTGTTTATCTTGAATAAGGCAGTTCTGGAAAACATGGGGGTTAATTCTTTTATCATTTATCTTGGATCCACTAGCATTCTCTTTTGTAAAATAAATGCTAATAAAAAGTGACTTGTATATCAAGATTTCAGACTGTTCAGTAATCCATGGATTAGTCATGTTACAGCTATCAAACGTATGACATGGAAAAGACTGGGAGGTCAAAGAGACATCAAAGTTTGGAGTTAGTTGGCGCATTATTAGCAAGTGTACAGTAATTAATGATGATGTTTCCATAAATACCTTAAAAATTAATAAGGGCAAACAAGAGAAACAGGTTTTAAACAGATCTATATAACACATTGCTCTTTGAATGGAGGACAGATCCCAGATGGAGAACATAGGTAAGTCTTACAGGATGACTTTGGATCAAACCTACTGGGGTTCTGAAGCTGTTCCTGTAGAAATCACTCTGAAGCTTTTAATTCACTTCCCTGATATCACCAGCATACATAGGCTTGATTCTGTTATGAAATATTTTTGAGATCACAAATAAAACTCGTGTGTAATTCTTAAATCTTATCTCATTAAATATCTCATAAAAGTCTAGGGATCTAATATTAGAAAAGCTCTGCTATAAAAGATGTTAAAAATATTTGGCAGGAGAAGTCCATTAAAATTATTATCTCCCAAATGCTTACTACAATTCAACTCTGTGAAACAAATAACTATAATCCAATGGATAAGATTTGATTTCAAACCATACGTTGAATATATAACCAAATAAGGAACATGCATGCTATGAGAAAATTTCAGGATTGCATTGTTTGTTTGTGACTATATTTTCTAAGGAACTCAGGTACCACTGAAAACGGATTGCCCAAAGTGGTGGTGGATGCCCTGTCTCTGGAAATGTTCAAGGCCAGACTGGATGGGGCCCTGAGCATCCTCGTCTAGTGGGGGATATCCCTGTGCCTGGCAGGGGAGTTGCATTAGGTGACCTTTAAGGTCTCTTTCAGCTCAAGCTGTTCTGTGATTTGCAAATCTGAGCTCTATGGTTGGAGTTTAACTTTGCTTGTATTACGTTAAATCCTTCATTTGCATGCTCTCTGTCTGAGTGTGAGGCTCAAATGGAGGGACTTCTGACTTGTTAGTAGAGTTGACATCTGAACAGGGGATATAAGAACACTTAGGTTTTTTAAAGGGGCAATTTCTCATATCCAGTAGTCAGCTTATATTCCTTGTATAGAATAATAATCAGGTTTCAAATACAGTTCTGACTGAACTTTAATAATTTACAGTTCCTTAACACTTCTTTCAGCACACTCAAATCTTTGGCCAAATGTGACTTAGATTAAGACAATGCATCTGAGTCTGTATGAGAGATAGAAAGAGAAATAATCCATTTCTGTAGCCCAGGTAATCATCTGCCACAGCACATCTCGATGAATGTACAAGAGATTGCAGTAAGTCCTTGTTACGATTTTTAAGTAAGTTATTTACTTCACAGCAATCAAAAGTGTGATGATAGACATTTTATACAACAAGGTCCTTGCCTTGGCAAAATAAGCTAAAATTATACCATGAGGTAACTGCAGAGTGTCTTAAGGATGAGGGAAAGAAAAGCTGAATGAAATGACACTCGGTTGATTTTTGTGAAGTCTTTTCTGGAGTTGAGAGAATAAGAGATTCTTTTGCTAAAATACTTGACTGGGACTCAGGAATCAAGCCCAAATACCCCAAATCAATGAATTTATTGTACAGACCTTAATGTGGGAAAACAGGATATGGGGGGCGCGACTAGATCATCAGGCAAGCTTCACGGTACAGCATCCTTCCTATAAATTTATGCATCTCAAGGGGAATGCCTAATTTCTCTGTTCTTTGACTTGTCAGCTGTAAAATAGGATTATTTCCTTCTTTATAAGAGGAAGGGGTGTGGGAGGATACTGTTATTAATTACAGCGTTATGCTCAACAGAAGAATGATGAAAGTCAGACCAATAAACAAATTAGTAAGACCTGTTAATAAAAGCTAAGTTCAAACAATTCAAACACATATAATGTCATATCTGACTGTCACAGTTCTACTCTCTGTGCTTTTTACTGAACTACTGAATTTGGCTGGTGATTTTAAATTCATTCATGAGTCTTACTGTCTATTAAGAATATGAGAACAGCTGTACTGGATCAGTCCAGCCCCAGCTTCCTCAGTGGATGGAGATCTGCCAAAGAGCAGAGAACAGGACAGGCTTTCAGAGGTCCTGCCTACTGCTTATACCCTTGCAGCAGTCTGTATTCAGGAACTTTATGAATCAGAGGTCGCATCTTTGTGTTTAATAGACTGTCAGTTTTATTCCATGAGTGAACTTAACTGAACCCATATAAACTCTAGATATCTACATATTCTGTGACAGTGACTTCCATAACTGTATGCTCTGTCCAGGTGTTGTTATTTGTATTTGTTTTTAACTTTGTCTGATTTAATCTGATACTTCTTAATTATAATTTAGTATTTAGTATTTATTATGAAAAAACAACGTACAATAATTCTCTGTTCACTTCTCCATGCCACTGAAAGCCTATTGTTTTTATATTTTAACTGTTATTTTCCATAAAATCATGCACTTAATTCCCACTTTCAGCTTCACTGGAGAGAATGGAACATTTCCTAAACTATAGAAGATTGTCCTGTTAAGCTGCATAGCTTTTTGACACAACAGAGGAATATGCAGTTTTAATATTTCAGTAGCTGAAAGCAGACAGTTCAGAGTGTAGGCAAACGGTGATAGGAGAATGTGTTGACAATGCATGAAATTTCTGATGTGGATTGCTTTATAAAATAAAATGATTTTTCAGGGACATAAAGGTGACTGTTAAAACCTCCAGTTATAAGCCCTCAGGAGAAAAAATTCATTCTTTTGGTTTTAGCATTGCTCCCCCGCTGAAAGGGTGATGGATGATTTTTGATAAATATCTTGTAGTGCAAAGGACCATAACAGAAGCTGCCTTGATGTTGGCAATCTGTTATTTTTTTCTGATTCTTTATTCGCTCTTTGTAGAAATTAAAATAAATGAATAGAAGTGGAGATTTTAGAATGAAGGAGTAGGATTCAGGAACACACACTGACAAAACTGATACTTTATTTACTTGATTGTGCAATATTTGTGAAATTTGTGTAGTATTGTAATGGAGTGTAACAATTTTTTTCTATGTCTCACTGAAGAATGAATTGTTATCTGTAGAGTGAGCACCTCAAAGAAACGGACATCTTGTATGTTATGGACATCTTATATGTTATGCACATCTGAGGCACAAATATGGAATGAGAAAGTTCGGTTTGATTCCATCTTACAGACACAATTCTGCACGGGTTGTGTTGTACTGGGTGCTGTAGGAACATAAGAAAGCACTCTGCCTTGAAAAAGTTGAGGTTGTCTTCTACAATTCGTGAGAGAGGGATGGAGGCACTGAAATCTGTCTGTTACTCACTGAGGCCCTGGATGAGGTCTTCTAGTGCTGCAGAGACCATGGCCTGTGAGAAATCTTCCTAGTAGGCTTTGGAGACTGTTATGTTGCTTCCTGCCTTCTCAGCTTCTCAGAAAACCAGACAGTGTGTTTTATCATAGTGAGTAATTGTTTTCTCTGTGTTTCAATCACTTGGCAGAGTGTCGTGGTAAAGAGAGACACACACACACACCCCCCCCCCCAATCGTATTGCTTCTGGCACTTAACAGTTGATGGGGGTTTGTGTTCCTTTCATAGACAGAGTGAAGCGCTGGAATAATGAGCTCTTCTTTACTAAAATAAATAGGCCAGATACTTGAAAATGCTTTTATGAAAAAAATACTTGTTATTAAAATAACTGGGAGTTGGTTGCAGTCTTTGTCTTGTGCTTATACTTATGGCTGAGCACCCTAGATGGAGAACTAAGCTGAATGATGTCCTGATCTTCTGGGAACACCTCTGGAAAAATGAGTGTAAGAAAGATGTGGGGATGGACTGATCTTCTTAGAGAATCTGATATTCTGTATGGAATTTTTGAGAAGCCTCCTTGAAACATGGTTGCTCACAAGTCCTCACAGTGTAGCAGCCAACAAAATTATTCCCCAACACCTCCAACTCCAAACAGGTAATAACTGCCCTGGAAATAATGACTGTTAAGACAGTGTTCTTGGAGGAATAGCACTGGTTTTGTTGTGCTTACAAGTAGCACCCATCAGGAATGTGAGAAGTGTGTAGGAATTGTACCGCAAGCATAACTGTGATATTTGAATGATAGTGTCTTTGAAGTAGTAGCAGCACCTGGTCCTGCAAAATTCACTGCAAGACTTCAGACTTCAATGCATGGAGATGCCATTTCCATTACAGATTTATTATTTTGTTAGCATCTGCCTGTTTTCCACCCCTAAAAGTTGTTCAATATTATTAGAAAAAGGCTGATGAAAATTGTGAGAAATTTTTCTACAGTCTCATGCATAGACAAGTTCTAAATCAGGTATCTTGCTCAATATGATGTCCTTTTTCACGTGAGTTCTTTAAACAATGCTAGTCTTTCAGCAAATATCTCAGAACAAACACAAATACTACAGGGAACTCAGCTCCTGATATTTCTAATGTTAAAAACAAGCACATAAGCCATTTTTACCTATTGGAGATTTGCTTTGCGGCAGATTCAGTTTGCCACTAGAATATAGTTTTTCGTTTCCTGATTTCTCAGTATTTACATATCTACTTCACAATGCATCACAATCATATCTTAATTGGATTATTATATATTAATGATATTTATATGATCCACCTTTGTTAACATGGTATCTGAGTGTTTCAAAATTTTACTTTATACTGTAAGATGCTTATTTATCTTACTGTGTCATCCAGTTTTATGGATGCAATCTCCATGCTTCCAAGAAGCCTGACTGGGTTCTGTAAGGTCCTGAAGGAAACCTATAGTGGTTTAGAGAACTGAGGCAGCTTCATCTAAATTTGCAGCTGTTGGCCTAACCACTGGACTCTCTTTTCTTTCTGTCTGAAATGTTTGTTGCTCAAGACAGAGGAAATGGAAATGACATAGCTTTTACAGACCACTGTGCTGTACTGAAATTAACTTACAGGGAAGGATTTGTAACATGTAAGTAAAATTATTCAGTATCTGTACCTCTCTTGTTCACAAGGGTGCAAATATTCTTGCTTTTGATAAAAGACTAGTAAGACTGAAATACAGAACTGTTTCCTTTCAAACATGCAAACAAACATCAGGCATCCAGTACCTCTGAAAATACCTGAATACTGAACATTTCATTATCTGAAGGAAAAGAACATTTTCCATGGTGAGAACCCAGGTGGCTGGAATTGGCAAAACCTCTTGCTGAAGAGGTGCTGAGCAATCTTTGGATAGAAGAAATGAGAACTCTTTGAAAGATCTGTATTTCTTTCAAAATTAGTATTTATAAAGGAGTAGTGTCTTTGTTATGATACTTTCACTGCAAAGATGGAGAGGCTGAGAAATATGTGTGTGCAAGTTTGTGTGACAGAGAGAGACAGATTGTTAGGTGCAGCAGTGCACTTAATTAAAGCACTGCAGCTGTTCCATTATTATTTCACTGTCAGCTATGACTGCATTATATAATACCTATTTAAAGGAAGCTTGTGGCTCTTAGGATCATAGGGTCACAGATAATTCAGGTTGGAAGGAACCTTAGGAGGTCACCCCATCCCTCCCCAGCCCATGCTGCTGCAAGGGTTCTTCCTTCCCCCGGGCAGTTCTTTGCTTTTCTCCTCATTGAATTTCATGAAGGTCGTGGAAACTCCTGTCAGCCCATTTCTCCATCCTGCCTGGGTCTTTCTGAATGGCAAGCCTACCCTCCAGCATATCAGCTGGCCCCTGCAGTTTAGTGTCATCTGCAAACTTGAAGAGAGTGCACTTCATTACCTCATCCAAGACACTAATAAAAATGTTAAGCAGGACAGGTGCAAGGATAAACCCCTGCAACTCCACTTCTTACTGGCCTTCAGGCAGCGCATGACCCATTAACCAGTACTCTCAGAACTCTATCATCCCAGAAGTTTTTTACCCATCTAATTGTCCACCTCTCCAGTGTAATGTCCTAACTTTTATAAAGGAGTACTGTGGGAGACCATGTTGAAAGCCTTCCTAAAGTTGAGGACATCCACTGCTCTCCCAGTGTACACACACAGTCATTTTCATCTTCATTCTTTATGAAACTTTAATCAGAAAACAAAACTAGAATGGAGTTAGTATGCACATCTGGACAGACATAGGGCAGAAGAAGTGAGGACGTAGCAATGGGCAGCTCCTTTTGCCAACAGACCAGCTAGTTCTGTTACCTGGCTGCTTCAATTCAGCTGTAGAAACTACATGTGGGTAACAACATCTAGCACTCACATATATGCTTAACTATTGTGCAGACATTAAACATACAATTTTAAGGGTTGTGCAAATATTAATGCATCTTTCAAGTCATTCTTGTTAGCTTCCTGAAGACGATATTGATGTTAGACAATGGCCACAGAATATAATGTTTAGTGTATGTAAGTGCAGGAGACTCAGTAGCAGCTATACAACTTTGTTAAATTGTGAGTCAGGTTCTACAACACTACTGGAGTGATGGTAAAGATAACCCACACTTGGGGAACAGATTAACTGAACACTATAGGGGTCATCGTAAAATAGAGATAACCCACACTTGGGGAATTGATTAGCTTGATTAGCCAGTTTGATCTTTGAGCAGCAACTGATATCACGTCAGTTGACATAGGTGTCTTGGTTTAGTGGTCAGAGTGAACCAAAACCCAGAGAACAGAATTGCACTCTATTACTGCTCCCTGGATAAAAAAACCCCAACATTAAAAAAAAGAAAAATAATAGTTTTCCTGGATGATTGCACTACCAGGAAACAACATACAGAGCCTTTAACTAGAACATGGATTTCTCTTAAACAAAAATGTAGTCATTGTGTAGAGTTATCTGTGCCACAATATATTGAGATTTCAAAGATGGCTTTTGCTCTGTATCAATAATTTTCTTCTCAGAAAAGTTGAACACATGAATACTTCCCAAAATATTAAATTCTGCCAAAATACGATCTGCTCAAGATACATGAATCTGACACCAAATGCTATGAATATTAACCTACGCAGACTCTTAAAAATAACTATTAAGTTCTTCATGAAAGGGAATCATCTGATGGAAGGGTTTGTGCCTGCTGATTCATAGGATGACCTAGGCTGTGACTGAAAGAAGTAAGGGATAATATCACCTTTTACCTCCCTATCTGAGGGGAGAAAATGAATGATCCTTACAAGAAATAGAATGGGATAAGTAGGGAAAAGTGGCTTGTTGAAAGTGCTCTAGTTTGTAGCATTGGGACCTGGAGATCACTGTGCAGTGAACAGTAGTGCTACCTTGGTGTTGGTCCACAGTCACTTTTTGTAGCTCAGGGAAAATACTTGAGATTGCCCCAAACTTGTGTGTGGCCTTCTATTATCACCCATCATTTTTATTTTTCCTGGTGGTGTTTTTGTTGTGTGATGTCAAGTTTTCCATTAAAAATGTCAATTTTTATTTGGTATAAATGTGCTCCACAGGCGGTGTGAGGTGGTTGTTAGAACAGTGTGGTGGCTCTGCTGGGAGATTGTGGACTTTGCCATACTCCCTTGCTAAATACCTGGCTCTTGTATTATTCTTCACAGCTGACTGTGCATTGCTATGTGTAACGATATCTTAATTTTAGTACAGGTAATGTGTTTTGAAAGGGAAAATGAAACAAAAAGCTACACTTCTGTTTAATCAGCCTGCTGTAAAATTCTGGCTCACTGGGACACAGACACATTAAGAGTGAGATTAAAATGTACATCCCGTGGGTAATGTGTGAGAGTGGTATTTGGAAACTCTTGTATGCTGGAAGAGTTAGTGCTTATTGGCTGGAAATGTTCTATATGTCCTGATGAAAGCTAAAATGCTGAAGTAGTGACTGGGTTTCTTTTCACTGTGTCTGTAATAAAGAAGATTAAGAAAAGCTATAATGTGGGTTGGTGGTGTAAGTGTGGAGAACGTCATTAATAGTCTTGGTGGTGTGCAGACAGTACTTTACAGTGACACTAGTAGAATACTAATGGTATGCTGCTTTGACCTGCTATCAATCATTTTGATTTGCATATCATTTGCATAATGCTTTGCATATCAGTCACATATTAGTCACTAGATTTTATACTCCTAGAATGCCAGATTAACAAAAAGATTGTAGTAGCATTGCTCCATAGAAAGGGATCACCTTCTGTCTTTCTTCTACTGTTTTCCAAAATAATTTATCATTATGTTTTTTAGAATTTTAATATTATTTTTATCTGAATTAGTAGCAAATCCTAGATGGACCATGTCAATAGTAACAGTTCCCTGTTAGTTCTCATCCTTATTTATTCCACTTTATTTAAATTTAGCATGACAGGTTTACAGGAAAGCAGACATACAAGGTATTGATTTGATATCAATAGTTAAAAGTATTTAAAATATATTGCAATACAGATGTATTAAATACTATTATGGAAGCTTCTGACTTGATTGATAGCTGGTACAGCTATCAGGGAATGTTTCCAGAATAAGAAGTGTCTGCTGTGCATCTACAGTGATTCAAAGTGTGTAGGACTAAGATCAGAGGCAAAAGACAGCCACAGAAGTCGTCAAATAATGTGGGTTATTTCTGTCCAGGAAGAAAACCTGGTGGTTGTATGCATTTCCCAGACAGCTCTGTTGCAGTTCCAGTGCACTATTCAACCACAAGCTGATTATTCTTGAAGTTCATTTTTATTATTTTAGCAGAAACAAAGTCTGAACTTCAGTTTTTAACCTTCTCTGGCTTTCGGAGTTGTGGGTGCGCTGCAGGTCTCTGAACAGTGACCCTGCTCTTTGGGAGAGTTGAGCCTGGGCTTGCTACTCATGGGTTCATCCTCAGTGCACTTGCTCATGACTCTACCTCCTCTGCCCAGACCTCATAAATAAGAATCTGGACCTGTTCTAGTTGTATTTAAGTTCTTTCTCCCTTTTTGTCCAAGCAGGTTTTGTTTGTTTTTTTTCTTGACAGTAGGAGTAGCTGTTCTTGTGAATGGGTTCAAACCTAAACATAACAGAAAATGTCACCACATCCCTAGAATCTTGGTCTTGAAACATCAAACTCAGGGACAGTTTCAACACGGAGTTAAGTAATGATAGGGTGAAAGCTCAGAGTGTACTACTTTATTTTGACCCCATGCATCTAGATTTTTTAGAGTTATGTTGTGGGTAGGTACTGCATAGAAATCCAGAATGGCCAAAAAATTCCTTCAACATCAGTTGAAAATAAAGCATTAAAAAAAAAAAATAGCTAAGCCTAGAGTACACAATATTGCAATTCTAATGTTCTGTTTGGCCTTCATGGCCAAAGTGTTTGGTGGTTCTCAGGTGACTGAGGTCAAGGTGTCCTGACTCAAGAGCTCTTCAGTGAGGGAAACTGAAGCTGAAATAAGTGTTATCTTTATTTCCCAAGCTCCACTTGCATCACTGGCACCTGGATAAACATTTCTATGGATCAGGACAACTCTGGTCCAAATGATTACTTCGTCTTCCTGCGTATGGGAACAACTCTGTTCCATCTTGTCTAGACAGGTGTTTCCCCCTCCAACACTTGTCATTCTGGTCTTTTCAGATGGGTATGCATGTTGGCAGACTGGTGTAGGTTGTCTGATACCTTTGACTAGTTGCAGACTGGGTGCTGTTATCTTAGTTGTACTATTTTATGCAACTCTGCGAAGCAGGCAGTTGTTACAATAATACAATAATTCCTCCTCTAACCTAAATCAATTAGTCTTTTTGCATGCCTAGGTACAAAACAAAGTGGATATGCATAATGTTTTGCCTTAAATCAAGCAGGCTTGTAATATCATGGTAGTGAAAGGATGATATGTTATGCTTCACAGGTAGAGTTTCCTGCTGCACAGGGTAGACTGTTATTCTATGTTGATGGTACTATTTTGAATTTGCGTTTTCAATTGGACTTTCAGCAATCATACTAAAAAGGAAAAAGGAGAAAAAAGCCCTCGTCCAGCATATTGGGCAGGGAATGTTAGATTAAATCTATTTTTTTTTTTTAATGGGGAATCTAGACATAAGAATAACAATGAAGAAAACAGATGTGCAGATAATTTAACTTCAGAACACAAACTGTTATAGCAAGATCTGATGCACACAGTGGATGTGAAACTTGTGCATTCAGACTACAGTAAAGCAGTTTTTCTTAGTATTAAATAAAAAATTATGTCTTATAGCATAACTGAGCAGAAGTCTCCAGTCTGCTCCCACAGAATTTGCTCTTAAGCCTTAGTAATTTTTTGTCTTATTTTGAAATATTATAAATACTACAGGATCTTCTTTGCTTTACAAATAATAATAATAATATAAACATAACAAATAAATTATTACAGAGTATGTGTATTTAGAACATAAACATGCTTTTATAAAAATCATGAAAAGTTCAAAAGGAATGGATCTGTATTTGCATCAAGATGGATTTTGAACTCAAGCAATGATAAATAGTTTTTAAATACAATTCTGAATACTGTAATAGTAGTGATTAAAGTAATATAAAATTACAATTTTTAATCTAGAATTTCACGGAATTTATGTTATGGATTTGAAGAGCTCTACTTTGCTTAAATAATTAACTTTAACTCAGATCCAGTATTAAGTGAATCACACATTATTAAGAAAACTTTAGAATAGAAATGGTAATTTAATAAAGAATGATGGATTCATTTAACTCAGCATGGTCATCCTCTTTGCTGAATTTTCTCATTTGCTTACAGTTTGCATAGTCTCATGGCACAAATCAGAACTAGGTCATGCATGGTTGCTTAGTGGTTTCTTAATTAGCATTATAACCCATTTGCTTTGTTAATAGCTTTGCATTTGCAAATACTATATCTCATTTTGCTGAGGAATCATCACTGCAGCTCTTCAAGAATAGGCCTGTTAAGGATCCAATAGAAATGAAATCCTGTATAATCTTGCAAAACTTGTTTCTCATGTTCTGTGATTCAAGTGAATGTTTTTTGTTATAGTTTCCTTGTCTATTGCTCTGTGAAACCTGGGCTGACATATGAGCTGACTACTAGACTGTATCTTTAAAAGTGATTCTATCATTCATTGTGACTTTCGCTAGAACATATTAAATGCAAAAGTTTTTGTTACATGTAGGCTAAATATATAATCTTTGCTGTTTTTTCATTTCTACTAAAAAAGGAAAGCAGTGTGTTATCAGAAAGAAAACAACTGTAGAGTGGAGAGGTCATTGCTTTGCTTACTGCTTAAAAGCTTTCTTAGAACACCTTGCTGAGAAAAACAGATGTTGATTTTGCATGGTACTGGGAAGCTAGAGCTTGTGACACACCAAGTCATACGTCTTGTGGACAAGCGTTCACTATGGCTTCATAATGTAGAACTGCGCTTGGTCGGTGGGGCCAGTGCTACTGCAGAGCGCTCTGGCAGGCAGAAAGGCAGGCAGGCAGAGCTGACCCCTCTGCTCAGTGCAAAACGAAGCGGGCTCTGAGGGTCCCTTTGGCTGGTACTCCTGGGCACTGATACAATGCAATGAAAGGTGATAACTGTCTGTTTCTGAAAATAACAGCCCAGTTACACAGAGGACACAGTTACCAGTTTAAATGCTTTAGTGTATTTAGGAAGAAATCTTATTTTAACATTAAACATTACCAGTATTTCTTAACTAGAAATTAAGATTTAATTTCCTCTTTTCTTATGACAGAGAACTAATGTTGGACTTGTTTAATGATTATTCACCACCTCATGAAAGAGGCTACAGAGTATAACAAAACCAGAGTACACTTGCTCAGCACTTGGTCGAAGGTTTATTTGAAGTTCATGCTGCACAGATGGGTAATAGTTTGAAAGCGCAGATGGAATTTAAGGAACAGCAAGTTCAGTGGGAAAACTACTGTATTGAAGAGAGGGAGAAAACTGAAGAACCAACAGCTTGAGAGAAAAATATTGAGACCCATCTGGTTATTACACAAATTATTTCAGCTTCTCCTAGCATATAAACTGTGAGGACAAACGGCAAATGTTTTACAGAAATTGGCTGCTTCCTCTCTATTTTCAAGAAGTGCCTCTCAAACATAATTAAAATTTTTTTTTTTTTTTTTTATTGAGTGATGTTTTATGTGGAGTTAGCAGAAGAGAGAGACAAGGATCTATCTAACAAGTAAGGCAGAGCTAAAAGACATGAGTAGAGCAAAATTAAGTGCCTGGAGATTTTAATCCCAGGGTTTTTGATCCCAAGAGAAGGATTAAAAAAACAGCCTGGTAAGAAGAGGTCCAGTGGGAGAGGCAACCTGTCAAGCTCACCCGTTTGCAGGTCCTGCTTGCATTGAATGCCTGCCTCTTGGCAGGGCTTGTCCTTCAACAGCATTTTCCTTGTGCATCCTCCCGGGAAAGACAGGGCATAGAAAAAAGTCTTGCTCCTCTTTCCCAAAAAGAGTAAAAGGATTTATACTCCCAGCTAGGTTTCAACCACCTGCTTCTTTTCCTGAGCTGTGTGTGCTTGTCAGTCCTTTAGCATTTACTTGCTTCCCGCTAATTCAAAAATTAAGTTATGTCTGCAGCATTTTAATCTCTTGCCAGTGAATTATAAACTTTAGCTCTTGGCTCATTTTGTTGCCTGGAGATCTGTTCAAAACTTTCCAGTCTTAGATGTATGGTACAGTCTCTCATCATAATCAGGTAACTGAGCTATTCTTTGCTTTCTGATTTTCACATCACAGTTGTTTTAGAAAAATTTCACTCAGTAAATAAGATCTAATAAGCAAAAAAGAGAGTAAAATTCAATAAAAGCATGTTTTTGTAGAACATTTACATATTTTATATTATTCTTTCAGTCACTGACTTTGTAATATTTCAGTAATAAGTATGTGGAGGATGTTTTTAGCTAAGTTATAAAACAAAATAATTTTTGAAGTACTAAATTCCATATGTATGAAATTCCAAGAAGGATGTGAGATCCATCATTCAGAACAGTAAGAGAAGTCTCAGCAATAAATTCATTCCTTCAAGCACTGATTTAAAAAGAGAGAAAAAAAGGAGACTAGAATTATATAATCAGATGAATTAAGACTATAATTTATTGCTGTGCTATGATTTATCTTCTGATGCTAGAGATTGTCTCATAAGTGAAGCCACTATGATTGAGCATTTATATTAATTTTTTTTGTTTGAATAGTTTATCTTCAGAGTTAAATGTTCTATATATTTAAATTCTAGTTTATTAAAAAACCAGAATAACTCAGAGCTTTCAAGGTTATTTGATGAGTATAATTAATTTTGTATACAATTTTCATAACAAATATATATAATAATTGTAAAAGCCCCAAACAAATAATTCTGCATCATAGTTTGGTTATATTCTAGTTAAAATAAACCTTCTTCCTCATGACAATGTATCCGTGGAGCCCTGCTGTAGCGTTTAGTCTTTTTTCGTAAGTAAAAGGAAATAAGTAGTAAGTTATTAATGATTTTTGTGTGTTTATTGGATCCAATACTCAGGAAGCAAAAACATTTCTAGTTTCTCGCTTTCCATGAGCTGAGTTATTTCTTCCACACACATTGAGATTTAGTGTGGTACCTTGTAATTATTATTATTATTATTTTTAATTTTATAAATACTTGGTTGTTTTTTTCAGTTTTTGAAGTAATACTATTTTTGTGGGTTTGGTCTATTGGTAGCACCAGTGCCCTAATTGATCTTTGATAGAAAAAAAATATATTTTTTAAATATTAATTTAGAACACTTTTAGAAAGGAACATTTCTTTTTCCAGTCTGTTGAGGGGTTGTTTGGGGTTTTTTTTTCATGGAATTTATACTTCCTGTCAGACAATAAATAATGTGAAGGAAGTTTGTCCTCTGTTTGAAGGAAATCTTGATGCTGACAGGATCAGAGAAGAGCTGCTTTTTGAAGGAATCACAGCATGCAACTGTACCTTCCAGCTAAGGGTTTGTGACTGGAAACAACTGGAGAGGACCTTACAAGGTCATCTTTAAGGATTTAATAGGGGAAGATCCAAGCATTTATGTCAAGGATCTGTTGATTCATTTTCTGGACATAAGATAATAGTAGTGTTTTCAACTCTCACGTATGAACAATCCTCTGAGCCTCTAGCAGAAGTCTGAAAATGAAAAAGAAGTGCTTGTGCCATTCTGGGAAAGGATACAAATTCTCCAAGCTTAGCAAGTTGCATCTTGTAAAGACATATCCATAAAGCAGTGAATCACCATGCAGGAGTGCGCAAGATGTGCCAAGGGCGAGATAGTGTGTTTCACTTACCAGCTAGTCAGCATTACTGAGAAATTGGGTGTCATAACTTGTGGAGTGCCATGCTAAGGGAGTTAATGTGCCTTCTAGTACCTAGGCTAGTTTTGTCCACGCTGACCTGAGCACCTCTGTGTAGGACTGCTCAAAGCTGTGCAGACATACCTTTGGTTAGTAAAGACAGCTTCCTTGAATACTTATAGACACCGGAACTGTCTGGAGCTAAACATGGACAGCATTAAGATCCCACTGGCTCCTACTCCCTCTAAGTGTTGTTATGAAAAATTTCCTTTTTTTACTGGTCCAAGCTGGACTCACTGGACTTTCAGTGGTTTTGGTTGCACTTCAAAAGAAGACCTGACACGGGGTTGTAAGATGGTGGTTCTCATGACTCAAAGCAGAAGTGGTTTTACATTACTGTGTCTTGCAGAGCGATGTATGGAGGTCCCACTGTGTGAATCTACATCGGCCTGACATTTAGAGAACAGACACTTGCAAATAACATTCTTTAGCAGAAGATTACTGAGATAATCACATTAGTATTATTAGATAGTACCATCATTTATCAATTCCAGTCATCGGCTCTTAAGGAAATACCAAGAAATTTCTGCCTGTGAGAAGGTGACTGAAACTGACTGTTCAAGCTTTAATTAAACAACTGAAGCAGCAACTTTATAAATAAAGTGGTCACCAAAGCCCTCTGCTATATGTACATGACTGTAATAAGGGGATTGGGTTGAATGAAGCTAAAAACTGGCAACGTATTTATGTTGCTGGGCTTTTGGCACATCAGGTTCCCTGTATAGCTGACGGGCAGAGTTAAGCAGCTCATGCAAAGAGTGGAAAGTACTGATGTTGGTTAGCCATCAGGCTTCCACCCTTGTTACCAGGGTCTGCAAAGCACCAGCCTTTGCTTTTGGTCATGCAGCTCTGTTCAGGAGCACAGGATGACATGGATGAACAGAGTTGTTCCTGTCTTGCCTGCTATGAACACAGCACTTGTGACTGCAGCTCCCTTGCTCTGCATGTATACTGGCCACCTGTGATGACCAGTGGCTCCTTCTGTAAACCACACAGTCTTCCTGACTTCTGTGATTATTTATGAGTTTTATTTCTTTTTTATGGAGAAGAGAATGTCACAAGCATGACTGTCACAAGCAGAATGTCTCACTACAAGAAGGACATTGAGGTACTGGAGTGGGTCCAGAGAAGGATAACTAAGCTGGTGAAGGGCCTGGAGCACAGGTCTTATGAGGAGTGGCTGAGGGGTTGTTCAGTCTTGAGAAGAGGAGGTTCAGGGGAGACCTTATCGCTCTCTATAACTACCTGAAAGGAGGTTGGAGCAAGAGGGTGGCCGGTCTCTTCTCCCAAATGATGACTGATAGGACAAGAGGGAATGGCCTCAAGTTGCACCAAGGGAAGTTCAAGCTTGATATTAGGAAAAATGTTTTACGGAAAGGGTGGTCAGCCATTGGAACAGGCTGCCTAGGGAAGTGGTAGAGTGACCATCCCTGGATGTATTAAAAAAAACTTTTGGATGTGGCCCTTGGGGACATTGTTTAGTGGTGGACTTGGCAGTCCTGGGTTGATGGTTGGACTTGATGATCTTGAAGTTCTTTTCCAGCCAGTGATTCTATGATTCTAAGCAGTTTCCCTCCTATTTCCAGCCTTTCACTTCAGATTTTAAACATGCTTTTATTTTTTTCACAGCCCCTTGTAATAGTGGAAGACTGACAAAAGAAAAATGGATATTAATGAAATATAGAGGTACATTCTTTGACCTTTTCACGTCATTGGTACAGTATCTCCTAGTTTAATTTCTAAAGTCCTGTTTTCTCCTTGCTCTCTCAATCCTCAAAGAGAAAATAAAAGTCTGTACTTTCAGCACAGGTTTGATGTGCAGAGCAATACAATTTAAAAGTTGCATTTCTTAGGAATTTTCTACTTTTTCTTAGTAATTTTTTACTTTAAGTACAGGAAGAAATGGCCCTGACTTCCCAGGCTGAGCAAACTAACAGTTCATAGGGCATGTGAGAAGCCTGGATGCTGGTTGTCCTTGTCCTTTCAATGTAATGAGCAGTTTCTGTCACATTTGGTTCAGACTTGAGGGCTGTGGAGCGGAGTGGCCTCCAAAGGAGAGCATGACAGCGCTTCCATTTTTGTGGGCCTTCACAAGCAGTGTTGAAATGCTGTCACTTCAATGGTCTTGTCTTTGCTAATGTCCCCCTTGAGCACTGAATCCTTTGAGAGAGGAATTCTCTACAGACCTGTAGATATTTTGTCCTTTCCTCCTGTGTTTCTCAAAGGGATGTCAGGGAAATACAGTGTATCTTCTGTCAAATCTATTTTTATTATTCAGTTTGAGTAGCTCAAAACTCACACTTTTTAAATCATTCTCTGATTTCTCTTTCTGCAGAAGAAATGCATGCATCTTACTTGAGCTATGTGGTGTCAAGCTTCTGCCAAGGCATAGAGAAAAAAGATTAAAAACAAAAGAAAGAACTTTCAATCCTCATCTTCTCTGACACAAACACCAACCTTTTAATCAGTCAAGTTTTTGTAATTAAGTGTTTTCAGAAGAGGAAAAGAGTATATGTGCTTTGAAGTCATTTGATAAATCGAGGAGGATGGGGATTCAATGGGTTTTAAGTACAGACTTTGAGAAGCTCATTAGGGATTTTACCAAGGGTAGCTTTATTGGAATGCAAACAGTAGATGATTCAATTGAAAGGGGTTATACAATGATAACTTTATATGTTCCATGTCCCTGAAAAGAAGATTTTTAAAATATATTGGAGATAAAATGATGAAATGTGAAAATCATAGCAAAGAATGAAGTGTTTTAATAAGATCAGCAATGCATAGATAAATGTGTTATAAAGCAAGTAACTTGTTGATTTGAGTTCAGTCTTAAAAGAACACTTATTTTTTGCAGTAATAACTCATTTTTCTGTCAGTGGCCCAGCAATGAAGCACATACATGTAGAGAGGAGGTACTCTGGGATCCAGTTCCTGCTTCTTGTAAAGTTTACACATAAAACTATTGCTGAATAATATGCACTGGAATCCAGGATTTGAATTTGCAGATTATATGCTCACAAAGGGATGGTAGGAATTTGGATACAGGGATTTTGTAAGTTGATTAAATGGTGCCTAAGCCCTATTATTGATATGGTCACCAGCTTTTTTTGAAGATTCAAGTAGTCATTTCCCTGCAGGCTGTCTGCATTTTTAAGTAATTAATCTTAAAATCTTACATGCATATTTTAAAACCTGTAAGGAAATTAGATAATGACACAGCTTTTTCTGATGCAGTTGTGGATGTATATTTGAAAGATATTTTCCATAAAAATATTTAGCTACAAATACCTAGTTTCCTGCAAATACCTTCTGGCTGAGGCAATAAAAGTTGTAACTGCACCCTCTAATCATTGACTACAAAAGGATTGTGTGTCCAGAAACCACATCTCAGGATCAGCCAGTCTGCATTTCAGGGCATCTGTATACATGTTGAGTTCAGTACAGTAACTTCTGACAGTAAAGCAAAATGTATTTATCTTCACGGTCTGTCTAATTCTGCTGCTTTATCTTTAGACTGATCATTTTTATTGACCCCATTTTGCTTACACAAATAAGATCCTCATGAACTTTTCTAGGATAATTATTTATAAAGTACTGTAAATAAGATTTTTTTAAAACCACAACCCCTAGGAAAAATGTTTTGAAACAATTTATTTGAACATTATTATTTTATAATAATGAAGAATATCATAGCTTTAATGTAATTTATTTATAGTCAGAAACATATAGTTTCTGTTAAAGTTATAGTCAGTTATAATCAAAACACAAAGTTTTACCTGATCAAAGAGCAGGTTTACTGCAGTTTTTAAGTGTGTTTTTGACACATAAAATATGTCATAGAAGATAAGATTAAAATACAAGATATTTTGTTATGGCACAAGATAACTACTTGGGGAAAAAAAGTGTAATTTATCAGTTGGAGACATGAGAAACCCAATAATTTCTATTCACATTTCTCTCCACAACCAAAAGAAAATAGGCACATTTCTCAAACGTTGTTTAAAATGGTACAAAATCCAAATGTTTCATAAACTCTCTGAACTGATAGCAGGTTAATTTTTTGTAATAAGTGTGAGTAGTCTCTCACATTTCTGATTTATTTATTTGTTCATTTCATGCCACCTAAAAAAATCATGGAAGCAACCATTCCTAAAAATATTTTTACTGTTGTTGCTAGACAACTTGTCTCACCATCTTGAAGTTGCTTTGAACAAATCATCAGGTATGACTTAACAGAGGGAGATCTAAAGCATGATAACTTGTGCTGTGCAAATGCAAAATTTCTGTGACCAAAATACTTAAGAGATCATTAGTAATATTTTTTTTATCAGTAAAGTGGTAATTACATGTTAATAATGCCTTCCTACACATTTGAGAACAGTTCTCAGAGCCTCTGTTTCTCTCATTCTCTTGGAGGTGTAGTCATGATGGCTGGCAGCTTAATATCTTGTCACACCGCTAAAGCAAACTTAAAAATGTGCTTGGTAGTAGTGGAATTAATGTTTTGATCTGCTGTAAAATACTCAGAAGCCACCATCATGCAGAGGAATACACAGTGAATGTCTCTGGTCTTTCTTGAGTTGTTTATTTCTGTTAGCTTTTTATTTTTGTTTACACAGAAGCAAACTCAGGTCAGAATTCTGCCATTGGTGTTTATAAAATGTCAAATATGTAACAAAATAGTCTTTTAGCACTGCTGAAGTATAACTAAGAGACAAAGATGTATAATCCATTTGCTGAATATGCAGTGTAATTCAATCTTCAGGATTTTTTTTCTATTTATCTGCACTGTGAGCTCTATCTAAACCTGTAAATGGTTCTCCTGTGTCTATGGAGATTTGCTTTGTACAAGCCACATTTGCAGCACTGTATATTGCTTTTGTACCCAAATTGTTTAAAATACCTTTTCCAAAATAAAACTAGAAGAAAGAAACATCTGACAAATCCTTGCCCTAGGAAGGTTAGAAACCTATATTAATTCAATTTTCTTAGCATGCCTTATCCTGACTGGATTGTGCAAATTGTTCTAGCTGACTCCAGGGTGCCAGAGTGACAAAACAATGCACTAAGACTTAATCTTTTTTTGTTATTATGAAAAGGTTATAGCTATTGCACAGTTAAGGTTGAAGCTAGCTTTCATTACAAGCTTGTTCTACAACTCCCATCAACTACTTGTCCCCAAAACAAGTAATTCCCTGTGAAATTTCACATCACATCTCATGCAGGGTTAAATGTTTCTATGCAGGCTAAGAAAAGACTACAGAAAAGGACTTTTAAAGTTACAAAGCTAATTCTCTGCTGCCATGAACCAGTTTTAGTCATCATAAACAATGAATGTATCGTACACTGTGTATGTGTATATATTATGAATGGGATTGCTAGTCCTGCCTATTGTCAGATTCCCTAATAAGTCCTGTCATAGGACCCCATTTTCAGTTTCTTACACCTTTGATAAATGTTTACTGTCCTGGGATTTTATTTCAGCCTGATATTTTTGTTTGTGCATGGAGGTAAGGCTAAAATGTCAGCCAGCACAATGCAATTATTGAGAAGAAAGACACGTGCATCAGATCAGTCCTTAGTCTCTGTAAAATATTAAACTGTGTTTTCGCTTGCAAAATGAAATGTAAATGAGCCAAAAAATTGCAAAATGAGACCTCAAGAATGCTTTTAGAATAGGAAGTAACGTATAGTGATCCTCAGGTTTGTGGGTAATGTGCTATGTTGGCACTGGCAGGGCGTAAGCATTGTGTTCTACTTGGTGAAGCTGATGGCAGATTTCAAAGGGCCTAAATACATAACTGAAGGTAAGATAGCTTCAATAAATGTTTGAAATACTCAAAACTTTATAGTAGTTTGCATTTAATATCACAGTTCTGTGGTATGATAATTAGTTGCTGAAAAGTTTATGTATTACTCCCTCCTTACAGTATTCATAGGCATTGTTAAAGTGTATTTTTTCTATTGCTTGATCAAATTATTCTTTTAATTCAATTAGAAACCAGTTCTACTAATTTTAAAATGTAGTCAAATGTAAAAAAATGCTTATTGACATTCTTGCTCTTCCTTATCAAATAATTTGCTTTTGTAGAATAATTAAGACTTACACCTTGAATTCAAAATTTTCAGTACCCATGATAGTAAGCCTTATTTTTTTATAATGACAGAATCTAAATTTAAAAGAGGTAGAAATATTTTGATATTTGTCAAATTTAAACAAATATGTATAAAAAGTGTTAGAGCTATTCACTTCATCTTAGATTCCTTGCAATATTTTTAATTCCTTTTGTAACTCATTAGACAGAACCTATGGACAACTGTGAGGTGTTTCTTTTGTGTAGGAGTTTCCCATGTAACTGACAGTTTTGTCCTGGAATAAATTTCTTTTATTTCAGTAAGATGTATCTATAGAGCAGGCTATCAATTGTGACAAACACATGTGCTCTTCTGAAGCTCACAGACTTCCTTAGGTTTAGCTGTGTGAGAACGTTAAAGTGACTTAAACTCAATACTGAAGAGCTTTTGCACTTAACCCTCTGCACCACCTGTCTTCTCGTGAACAAATATTCTGTAATGAACATATGAATAAAACTCTTGATTTTGTTCTTCAAAAGCTATTCCTTGTTGAACTAGCAGAGTTCTAAACTTTTAGCTACTCAAGAAGTATCAAATATCTATCATCATAATTTTAATAACGCGTGCAGTTACTTTGCACTAAGGAATGAAATAAATCACGTTATGTTGTAAAACTTATAAAAACCTTGTGTACTTGGAATGGATACATCATGAAAATTATCTAAAACAAATAACAATAAATATACCGAATTGGGTCTGTTACGCAACTCAATATACGGATATACTATGGAAGTCTAATTACTGTGATTGATAATAGCAGCCATTTATTGCACATCTTAGGACAGCTGTACAATGTGTAGCGCTTGAAACTTAGTTGGCTATATTAATTATTAAGTAGAGCTTCCAATTGATTTCTTTGCACTGTTCTATTTAAAAATTGATGGTGTGAAAGGAGATGGTCTTATCAAGGCTGAAATAAATCTGGAGCTCATAACGTTGTTTAAAACTGTAAGGTGTAACAGATTGTGTGATCTTCTCAGTATGAGAACTCTGTCAAAGAAATGTCAAACTGTAGTTTCTTGTCTGGGAAATTAAGAGACCTGACTTCTTCTCCAATAACTTTACTATTCATGTACATTAGAGTGGAGTGGTATGTTTTTAACAATGGGAACACATCTTTTTATTTTTCTTTACATTTATTGAACTAATTTATATCTTAAAATATGTTTTACTATGAAAAATTCTTGTTCCATTATTAAGTTGAACTGTGAGGATACAACAAGAAGTATGTGGGAGTATGAGTCTTGATTTCTTTAGTGCAATGAGATTTCAATGTAAGTTCCTCAAGATTTCCAAAGTTTGAATTAATTCAGTATTTTCTTATAAACTGTAATCTTGGTTAATTTACTGTCCTATATTTTCATTGCTACTTGTAGCAGATATGTCCCAGTGAAGCTGGTAGGTGCCTGACAGTGAAATGTATAAACATTCAACAATAGGCATATTTGCTTGACAGCATCTTTAGATAATATAAACATTTCCTTTCAGGACATGCATAACTGTAACAGTAGGGCCATGAAAGCCTCCTGGGCAATGAGTTAATTTTCAATGTGGTAATAAGAAAGCAGTGTATGTGTCAAGGGTATGCGACTCTTTTGTTAACTGGGAAAATTTTACTGCAGTGTCTGCCTGCAGCAGTATATTTGCAAATCTGTTCAACAGTGAAAGTACAATCCTCTTTTCAGAGTACAGATTTGAAGAATTTTTTTCAGAGTCTCAAAGATGTAATCAAGAGGAATTTAAAAAATATCTTTCTAAAACAGAACTCGGGGTCCTTGTTTGTTTTTCACTGGTTGGGGAACCTCTCATGGTCTTCAGTAAAGCTTTTTATCTAAGTGAAACTGAAGAAGAAGGGACAGATATACAGCCACTGAAGAACGATGTAATTATAGCTGGTTCCTTCTTTGGGCAGGGAGAACATCTAGTGACTTTCTAGTCTTGTCTTTTCTGTGAAAAATGGAACATTTCCCAGTGGGATCTGGGTCAAGATTTGTGTTTGTAATCTTTTGAGGTTTTGGCTAATTCAGTATTTAGACAAGATTATTTCAGTAGTGTTTTGGAAAGGAAAAATATAGGCAAGGCTGTCACTGGTTTTGGTACAGTGAAAGCTGTAGTCATTGGTTTGAGAGGCATCCAGATGAATCTGTACAGGAAAGCAGTTTAAAGGGTAAAGCATAAATTAAAGGAAATTCCTTTATATTTAGTTTTTCTCCATATCTTAAGCTGGAAACAACATGGGAACTGACCTAAGTTTAAGTGATTTTTAAGTGTCTGTATGTGTGAAATAGAGAGTATATATATATATAGACATATATAGGCATATATACAGATACACATATAAAATTTTTAGTTCAGTCATCAGGCTCATTTTTGAAGATGTTTGAGAATTTGTGAATATGGAGTAATGTTAGCATCTCAGTTCCTAATGTTTAGGCATATAAACCGTACCTTTTTCTATGAAGTTACTTTGCTGTGGTTTTTCATATACATCTATCAAAAAGTACTTTTAAACTCATTCATTCAGCAGAGTTCAGCTACTCAGTGACAGAGGAGCTTGGCCCCAAAATGTGATCCCAAAATAATGATGGCTCAGTTTAGTTGCCCTTTTGCTCCTATCTCTCTTTTCCTCCACGCAAAAGAAAAACTAATGCTGACTGAGCTTTCCCACATTTAACAAATAAAAGGCAACTTCTATTAGTTAGCTTCATCATGCCATGCATAAGAATGTGATAAAGTGGTGATTGCTGCTTGATCCATCTGCATGTGTTATGGTTCATGCTAATGGAACATGCAAATGATCTGATGAAGAGGAAATTAGTGCAACAAAGTAATTTAAAAGATATCCTCCAAAAGTCTCCTGTTTTTTCAGACCTTGAATATTTTTATTTGACTGAAACAGTGACAACATAAAGTCAGCTCCCCAGCTTGGAGAAGTCAACTGCCAGCAATATACCAACACATAGTAACAAATGATCAGGACTCTGATAACATCGTTGTTAGAATTTGCCTAAGACACTTAGCTGAATTTTTAACATAGCATGCTGGAAACAGTTAATAAAGTATGTATGAGTTGATAGAAAAGATAACATCAGTGATGGGTTTATTTCAGAAGTATAATTACCTAATAATAATATTATTTTCCTGTAAATGTATTTCTTTATTAATAGCTTATAGGTAGTGTGGTAACAATATTCTTTCATTCACTAACACACATTGGTCTGACTGAAATCAACCTATTTTCTCTAGGGCTTCTGCGTCCTCCTTTCTTTTCAAAAAGTATTATCTTTTTAGTAGTTTGTCCTCATACTTATTCTGTCCTATCTATCTTAATGTATTCTAGGACATTATTCTAAGAGATACATCCTAAATATGCAAGGCAGTTATTTATATATAAAAGGCAATTATTTATATATAAATTTTGATTAACGGGTTTGAAAATGCTGATGTCTCTCCAAGCAGTATTAGAAGTTGTAGAACAGAATTGAAATGTGCAGCTTCTGCCCACACAGCTGTACCATCCCATTTGCAAAACAGCTGGGCTTGCTGGGAGTGTCCTGATGTGAGAGGGAGAAAAGCTGCCCTGCTGCAAGGCCATGCATGAGATGCTCTGTCTGCTCTTTCCATGATCCTGCAGAGCATTTTGCTCTTGGCATAACCTTAAGAACCAGAGAGGAACAAGCTGGAAGCTGGAAAGGCTGATTCTGAGCTCTTACATGACCACCCCTGCTGGCAGCAGACAAGTGAATGTTGCTACAGGTGAGGTCTGAAAATGTTAAAGTTTTAAACTTTAAAAAAAGGATGTTTTTGTAGATGCATCTTAAGTGAACTAGTTTTTAAAAAGTTACACATTGAAGCAGACTTTTGTTTAAAACATTTTGATTGATTCAACATGAATTCACAAATTGGTTGGTTTTCTGCTTAGGGAATGCTCTGCAGAAAAAAGTTTTCCTGGTAAGTTTCATGGAGCTGTAGTTATGCTACAGAGCATTTTTCATCCTGTGTACAGCACATATAGCTGTCACATTCCAAAGTTCATCGTAAGAACAGACTCAGTCTAAACAAAGTGATGAGATTTTTATAGCTGCCATTAATTTTTGTGAACTCTTTTTGCAGTTGGATGGCCAAATATTTCTTTCTGTGTTGATACGTGCAGACAATCTTAATAAGCTGACCAGTACAAGATACTAAAGGATGTGTGAAAATGTGTTCTTCAATCTATGTCGTGTTAGTGCCTTGGTATTTACAACTCCCAAGGATCCTTAGGATGGAGAATGGATTGTTTAGTGAAATAGTAACAGGATTTGAAGACTTCCACCTCTAGGCATTGATTTATGTCTCAGGGTAGGTTGGCGCTATCTGAATGGAGTTATTGCCTGAGAATTTTTCTTTGGCCTATGTGGAATAAGAGTCTTAAATTTGTAGTGGACAGCTGTCCAAATCATAAAAATACCATGATTTTGCACTAATTATTGTCTTTCAAATTTCAATAAAGAAACAAGGATTAAGTAGACATTAAAACTTCCCTCATATCCCTGGTGAACGATCTTCTTTGTTAAGGCACTTTGCCATGATATCCTTGACAGTCGATGCTACTGTCACCATACCAAATATCTGTTTAATCAGTAATGAAACAACCTTCAAGACTTGAACAATCAGAACACTAACTTAAAAAAGCCATAGAAAGGTTCAGGATGAGAATTTCTACTGGATAGAAAACTGTTATTACTTGAAGACTTGTGGGACCAGCAATCTCAAATTCAGTCACCTCAAATACTTGCCTATTATGTGTCTGATTTCAGTGAAGAAACAGTAAAAAGATGCATGCATGAATCACATTTATATTTGTGTATCTGCTGCACTACAGACTGATGCAAAATGGAATGTTCACTGGATAGAAGCAATTCATGCTGAAATATGGGGAAAGTTCTCCTCGAAATTGGCCAAGCAGAGTATTAAATATGAAAATAGTACCTGGTCCACTGAAGACGACTTTGCATCTTGTACCAGCTAGTTCATAGCTTAGTGGGAGGAATATTAAAACTTTGTTCAGGGTTTGCTAAAGATTAATCACTTAATTCTGAATGGAGTACTAGGTGAGGAAGGGTAATTACTGCATAGCTGTAGGAAAGACAGAGCCAGACTCTTCCTGGAGATGCACAGTGGTAGGATGCGAGGTAATGGATGAAGCATGGGAAATTGAGCTTAGATGAGAGGAATTGTACTTTATTATATTTTTTCTCCCCGGAGAATGGTCAAACAGTGCAACAGGTACCTGAACAATGGGTGGTTTCAAATGCCAGGATGTTCCGAAGCCAAAGGATAATGGTCCCTAAAACCCAGCTGCTGCAAGAGTAGGAAGCACCCAGATGCCCAGGACATGCAGCTTGAGGAAATCCAAAAAGGAATGGACTATGTCTGCATGGGAGCTATATAGGTCACGTTTTGTATCTGAGGGCTCAGGAATGACAGAAGTGTCTTCCAGGGACAAGCAATAATCAGGAAGATTCTCAAGTAAGGGAGGAGAGTCCTTGGCATGGGGTTTCTAAAGCATCATCTAACAAAACCAGAAGACTCTAGATAGTTAAAGGCTGATCCATTTTATTTTTTTTTAAGATCATGGCAGCTCTGCACCCTCCTTAATCGTTGCTCGTAAAGTACATGCCAGCCTATGTACTTGTGGCCTTGTAGCTGTGCAGTCCCCTTCACTGTTTGTAAGAAATCAGTAAAACTTGGTGTGAGATCTTGTGGAAGAGGAATGTGGGTTTATTTTAAAAATACAATTCACATTTATTTTGTCATAGATTTCACTCATTCCTACTCTCATCCCGACATACTTAACAGCACTGAGATAGGTCTGTCGAAGTGGTTTGGTCAAGGTGACTCAGTGTGACACAAAGGACATGGAATGCTGGCTGCTAGTTTCTCATCACAGCATTTGGATTTTCTTGAATGGTGATGACAAGGTTTTGAGCAGACCTTTAATACCCTTCAGGATTCAGCCGTCAGAAATTTTAGGAAAATTTGCTGGACATTGTTTATGCTTCCTGATTTTAGGTGTCTCAAAGTTATAGCCTATCTTTCTGTTGGGCTTGCAAGAAGAGGAACAGCTCATCTGATGTGCTGTAACCTTGCTGTTCTTCTTTTTATCACAGTGTAGTGTCTTCCACTCTTGAGTCATCTGTGCTGTGGTCTAAATAGAGCACAGGCCCTAGACTCGATGGAAACATCACGTTCCTGATGTTTCCTTGCTGTTTTCTATGTCCTTAGTTGTCAGTATAGGCCATTCTTTCTTTAACCCTATTCTGCTGTTTCCTCTCGTGCTTTTTCATGTATATTTGCATTTCACTTAATATTTGCATTCAATATAGTTGTTCAGGACACATCAATTTTACTGGGTAAGAAGTCAAAGGAGAGGAAACAATAGGAAAATGCAGAGTTTTGAGAGGTCTAGCTTTAAATTTTATATGTGCCTTTGATACATCGAAAGGGATTTTTACATTGTGAACAAGAACAGCGAGCATCTACTGAGTACAGGTCTGGGGCAAAAAACCCATTACTGCTCTGCAAGGTGAATTGGTTACATATTTGGGACTTGACAGGCTTTCAGTGGACATCAGTGACATTTTTTCAGTAGAACAGGAACAGAATAGCAATAATGTTTCATATTACAAACAAGAAAGGAGACCTCTCTCTAAACTTGAAAAATGCTGGATTTTTTAGTAATTTCTTTGATTAATTTTACCAATTAAATCACATCTTGTAGATGCAGCTACACTATATTTACATCATCATCTCTTTCTATTATGTAAGCTACCAAATTCATGATTGGTTCTTTGAAATTAATTATTACCTCATTTGGGTATTTTTTCTTCATCTTTCTTATTTGCCAAGTTGACTAATTGCCTAATTTTTATGAAAGCCAGCTTTTAACATAGGCTGTTTTTTTGGTATCATTAAATAAAAGATATTAAATGGTTACTGTAGAGAGTTATACAGTGTAGTTTCAACCTTTAGTGAGTAAAACTTATTACATTTGCAAAATTTTGCTTCTGAAATCTGTAACTGGCTTCATCAGCTGCCACAGCAATATAGTAGAAAAAAAAAGAAACTAATTCTTTTGGAGCAGTGCAGTGATAAAGTTTGTGGCATTGTCTTCTGGAGAAAACACAGCTCAAAGGGGAATACACTGTGGCTTGTATTGCCCTTGGTTCTCTTTTCCCTTCTGGTTTCTTCTAGATTCAGTGTTGAATGCTCAAGTGGTTGTTTATTTAAAAAAGCCTTGAGGATCTTCTTGGCTGTGCAGTTTGTATAGTTCTAAATGGATTTTCCCCTGCATATTTCCTCTTCCATAAGAGCTTTTCCCCTCTCCCCCCACAGAGAAACCTCTTTTTAGATGCAATGCAGGAGGTGACAGGGCCAAGTGAGGCTAAAGAAAATGGTTGCTACAGCAACAAAATAAACTTGGTCAGGCAGCTGGGGCTTCTGTAAATTGTATTTCAGAGGCAGCTGGGTTGAGTGAGTTCCCCAGGGCACTGGTTGGCAGAGGTGAGGGGCAGCTCCTTGGGCTCAGTGCTGCCTCCCACTTGCATGTGCCTCCTTATGTGGCTGTGTCCAAGTTGATACTGACACCCACACTCCAGGCTGCCCTGGCATGTGCTGGGAGGGAGCAGTGGAGTAAGGAATGGGGCAGGGCTGTGGTCATATGGCCCAATTAAAGCAGTAGGGATCCACTGCCTACCTGATGCTTGCTGAGCAGACGCAAGCTGCTCTATCTGTGCATGTGAAGGGTGTAACGTTAGTTATGAGCCAACATGTCTTATTTCTCCATAGGGCTGGTTAAGAAGATTTGTCACTAAGAAAACTCCAGCCGCAGCTTTTGGCTGGAGAACGTGCATACGCCATGAGCAGGGCCAGCCCTTGCCTGCTTGCAAAATAGGTGTTTCGCTTGCTGAGCTTACTGAAGGAGGACTTACATATTTTGCAGACAGAGAACAGGCCTTAATCTCCTGTAGTTGGCAGAGCATTTAATGATTATTCAGAGGTACCTTAGAATAACTGTTAATCATGTTGCTCTCAGGATGGGCTCTTGTCAGATTAAGGGCTAACAAGATGATTGCTTCCTCCCTGAGATACTCCTTGGACTCTGCTTATTGAGACTGCCATTGCCACTTCATTTGATAGCCCTAACCAAGACTTTGAGTTGTTGTCTATACTCATCTTTGGTTTGTCTGGGCCAACAGGTGCAGGGATGGTGACTGGAGCTGGTTCTGCAGGTGCTGCTGCTGCTGCTGCTGCGGCTGCAGCAGGGCCAGTGCCTGCCTAACAGGCACAGTGGCTGCTCCTGCTGTTCTGACCCTGCTGAAAATTAGTGATTTTGTTGGGTAGACAGCTATTGCAAGAGGTTCAGTTCCTCCTACTGGTGGTGGTCTCAGTTATCCATTTTAGCAAGTTTTTTAGATCTATATTAATTCAATGAGGTGAAATGCTCAATGCTGTCCCTGGGGAGGAAGCATCCCTGCAGCAGCCCAGGCTGGGGTGGGACAGGCTGGGGAGCAATTCTTTGGGGCCTTGGTAGGCAGCTTGAGCATGGGGCAAGCCTGTGCCCTGACATCAAGAACAGCCAGCAGCCTCTTGGGCTATGCAAACAGGGTCACAAGCAGTAGACTGAGGGAGAGGATTGTCTTCCCTTATTCAGCAGTCATTAGACCTTGTCTCACTGTCTAGTTTTGGACCCCCCAAATAAAGACGCTAACTGGAGCATGTTCAGCACAGGGCTCCCACAATGGTCAAGACTTGAACATTTACCCTGCAAGAAGAGCCTGAGGTACTAGGGCTTGTTGACTGCTTGGTGAAAAGATGGATAGAAGGGACCCAACAACAATTTACCGGTACCTACATGGAGGTTAGTGAGAAGATGGACCCAGACTCTTTGGGAGACTGAGATAATGGGCATAAGCTGAAAGAGAAGAGGTACAGACTGGATATAAGGAGAACCTTTGTTTCGCCAGGAGGCTGCTCAAGGTGGTTGAGCCCTCTGTCCTTGGGGATTTTCAAGACCTGACTGGATAAAATCGTGAGCAGCCTGGTCTGAGCTCAGAGGTGACACTGCTTTGAGCAGGGGACTGCAGTAGAGACCTCCTGCCTCCTGATGTCTCCATCTAGCCTTGCCTAACTAAAATAGTCTTTTCTTTGCTGGAGGGAAAGGGAGTGAATGAAGGAGGATGAAGAGACAAAATGTGTCTGTACATCCCAGTTTTTTTCCTAGATACCAAGTATGGCTTTGACACAGTATTGCCATTGCCCATGGCTTGGACTGTTCTGCTAGTCTGCCAGACCAAAACATTCACAAGGGATTAATCCTGCTGCTGGTTCATGTGAGAGTCTATTTCTCAGAGTATTATTGACAATCCAGAACAAATTAGGCACAGACAGACTAATACAAAAGATGATATGATTTTTTCACTTGTATCCTGCATCTGTGTTGCAACCTTCAGGTCAATCAGCGTTTCGAGGAGAAGCCGGCTGTTCTCATGCCTGGGACTGACTGTCTCTGTGGCTTTGCTGGTGGTTTTCAGTGCAAAATTTTGCCTCTGAGGCAGGTTATGCTTTTGTTCTGTTGTCTTATTACCTGACTGTGCTGTATTCTATTCATGGTATAGAACATTTTTCTTCTCCGATATGTTCTTTTGCATGCCTGTGGCTCAAATATATAACTTTTAGCTGATCAAATACTTCTTAGGAGTTTCTCTAATGCTTATGGGTCATGGAACATTAGGCACCAAATAAGGGCTGTCTCTAGTAGTGCAGAATGAATGGTCCTCCTGCTGCAAAGCCCAACTTATCACTGTCATAAAAGAAGGGAAACAATATAGTGCAGTGGGCACTGTTTTTTGCTTCTCAAAGAAATCAGCAAGGCACTTGAAACAAGCGCTAGGGTGTGGGAGAGAGCCTTACAGCTGTGTCACAGGTATTATGGACTATGTGAAGTACGGCAGCTCTTTTTGCAGGGAAATGTGAGTACAAGGCTTTGGCACCCTGTGAAACCTCAGCTGCTATCGCTAAAGGCCAGGATGAAAAAACAAGAGGCTAGGAAAGAAGGTGGCTTTATTTTTTATTATATAAAATCTCTCTGCTCAGAAGCCTTTTGGCTTTGATAAAAGAAGAGCTCATCACTCATAGATTGCTGTCCTGAAATTCAGAAAACAAAGTAATAGGTTAGATTTATTTTGTGGGCTTTTAATCTAGTAATGTTTTTCAACAATCCTAGGAAGCAAGTTATGCTATCACATGGATTTGCACTAAAGGATACAGATTTTATTTGTTCATGTTCCAAAATGCCTAGCTTGTAAATAACTTTCTCTAACTTTGACAATCTACAAAACCCCAAAAAAGTTGTAACGGTAAGCTTGCATCTCAGTGTTCGTTAAACGTAGTGTAGACAGTGATACATTTTTTCAGTGATAAATTGACCAGATTAACTCATAAATAACCAGCAATATCTAGCTATGAACTGTAGTAGTGTTTCCTTCAGAGTGCTTTCATACTGTTTTTGAAATCAACTTCATTTGAAAAAGATTTTGTTAATACACATGTTAAATAAAAGCAGCACTGCACACAACATTTTTTCTTTAATTTGGATTAATTTTTTTTATATGAAAGGTTGCATAATTTTGTAGATACATATGTAGGTGAATTTTTAATCTCTCCCATCAATGAAACATAAACCAGTCTGTTCATTTTGAGAATACCTATGATTCATTATATAAAACAAAAATGAGATGCCCGTATGGCAACAAAAAAAAATCTGTTTTTATAAAAGTTAAATTTCAGCAATGAAAGAGTTTGTTGGAATTACCACTTAGTCAAAAAGATTTTATGCTGTTTATTGTGCTTCTGTAGGCACGTGTTTACACACAAATACACTTCATATATTCCGTCCAGATGCTATTAGCAAGAGTTTACAGTCAAAAGAGCTGATATTGGAGGTTGCTAACTTCCTGAATTGTTTGTATTTGGATTTAATCCCTTTGTAGGATCTGACTTTCAGGAGAACGTTTGTTGTAGTTCTAAGCTTTAGTTTATGACTCAGTTCTCCAAAGCACTAGTGCTAACCTCTAAACTTACATCAGACAGGGGATGTGAAGTGTAATAAAGAATTATTTTTTTACTGTTTCTCAGTATTTTGTTAAATATAGAGCTCACTGCCTTTAGTGTTAGATGTAAGGTCTGAAAATGTTGAACTCTTTGAACATCATCTTATCTTGGAGAAACTATGCAACTAGAAGCTTAATATAAGATTCACATTGTGTTCTAATACACAGCAAATAATATCAATAGTTGCTTAAATGTTATACACATCAAGAAAAGAATTAATTATCTGAAAGACAATGATATTGCATATGAAACTCAGTTATGATTGTACTCTGGCCTATGGATTGTGCGTGTGATATAAAAGGACAGTATTTGCGTTTTAATCACTAAAATAAATACTTCACTTGAATTAATATAAAATTCTTAGAACAAGCAAACTAGAGAAAATCACATAAGAAGACATATATCAAAATGTCATCAATATTCTGCAAGTTAGATTACATCAGAGTAATTTTTAATGAAACTATTTTTAGTTGGAAAATATTGATGGGTCTGAACTCAAACTGCTTATGGGAAATAACTTTTTTTTATTAGTTTCCTGGTTTAAAATTGTTTTGAAAAGGTTTCAAAACTGTGGAAGCATCCGATTTTCCAAATGGAGACTTTCTGACTTTCAGAAAGACTATTCTTTCTGAATAGAAACAATTTTTTTGAAATGTGAATTTATTACATGTTAATATCAGCAATGGAATGAGAATTTTAAAAAATGAAATAATTTGACTTGCCAAAACATGTCTTCTGTTGGCATTTTCAGGTTGCAACAGGTTTGAAATTTTGGCCTGTATTTCCCCATGTAGGGAAAAAGAAAGCTTTGAAATCATGAATATTTTTGTGTGGTAGGAAATCAGTTTTCTACTGAGATCTGTTAAAGTACATGAAAAGAGATAGCATGAAGCTTCCCTAAGGAATCCACTGGCTGCCTAAATATGAGTGGATCTTGAGGCATATGTGGTCAACAAAGGAGATGGCCTTCCTGAAGTGCTTGATGCTTCCTGTTTTAATGTGCCTAGGTATCTCTTCAGCATATGTAAGGAGAATAGGCAAGCAGTGATTGGTAACAACCGATGGGAAAAAAAGAGTCAACAAAACAGGGTTTGAGGGTCAAGAGATCCATAATTAATTGAGTGGGCTCAGTAAGAAGGCATAGAGTAGAACATGACTGAGAGCTCCCATTGCCTTCAGAAGACATCTGGTGGGGATTTACTCAGAGAGGTTAATCAATGAAGGATCTTCCTCCTGGTGGTGTTGATGGCCATCATACCAGAACCAGAGAAGGTGAGGCCTCAGAGAGAACATAAGAGGAAGAAGTCAGGAGACCTATGCATCCAGAGAATTAGCAAGAGGATCTGGAGGAACTGGAAAGCAGATGGGGACCTGGAGCTCTTGGAATATATGTGTGCCAGGGTTTTCTGTTTACCAGCGAAGGCACATGAATCGGGAATCTGTGAACAGCTCCACAAACAGCATGTCTGTGCCCACTGCCTTCGGAGGGTTTGGCAGATGATGTCCTGGCATGCCATGGGAAGAGGTCTGAGCGGATGGCCCTCTGAGGGATTTATAAGTACTCTGCCAGTAGAGGGGAAAGCAGGGTGGTGGGAATTTATGATAAATCAATGTAGTTTGGGAGATAGGAAGGGACAGATAGAAGGTGGGGACACCTTCTTTAGCAGGGAAGAGAGAGGAGAAATGAGAAGTACAGGTATTACAGCTAGGGTAGAACTCTCTAGACCTACTCAAGTATAGAATAATAGAAAATGCAAATAAAAATAATCTAAACCCCTGCTTCAGTGTAAGGTTACTACCTAACTATGCATACTTAAATCACTTACATTACTATATTTCTGGTATGAATTCATGAGAAGCATCATTTTAACAAGTACTATACTGCCTCAGGGGTATTTCTGCTTGGAGAGGCACAGAATAACTACCTTCAGACATTGTTTTTCCCTTGTCTTGCAGCAGTCTCCAAAATTATCTCACCCAGTGAGAGTGAAATTAAAACAGATACCAAATTCCTTCACTAAAAATCTTGAGAAAGGGTACTTGTTCAATATAATAGCAAGAGAATTTAAACTGTATAAGTGATCTGAGTGGGTAACTGAGAGAGTAAAGAGGATTATAATACCACAACAGAAGTGTAAGGGCATATACTATTTAGAATGAATTCTGCTTGGGCAGAATATTACTATTTGTTTCAAGAGAAGAACTTTCCTTCTTTTTGCTTTTTATTTTATTTTGAGTATTTCTGCTTTTTAGATTTGATCTCCATCAGATGAATTAATATAGTATTTATAAAGAAATAGGAAACAGTATCAAGTTGCATTGTTATGTATGCCAGAGAGATGAATCAGTGGTTATTACAATTTCCAGATTAATTTGCATTTGTCTACTGACTTGATCTTTGGAGGAACAGCAGATTAGCCCTTGATTACTAGGTGGTGAACAATTCACAGTGAATAATTTATTTGGCAAATAACTTATGACTTAGAATAATTTATTTCCCTAAATTAATTACTTGTATATTGTATAGGGCTTTTAGGTGAAAAATTTCATTCTATAGATTATTCGTAATTGGATATACAATTTCCATAATTACATAAATTTGTATACTGAAAGCAAGATAACAGATCAAGTTATCTCAGTCTCTTTACCCTGTTACTGGATGCCCTGCTATGGCAGAGGTTTAGCAAAACGGGAAATCTGTAAGAATCTATAAGATTTCTGAAATCTGGGGCCAAATGACACAATTTCTATTGACTTCTTGCTATTCCAAGCATGTATTTTTGCTAGCAAACATTACTTTCAACTTGTATCTGGTCAGCACGGACAAATGTTTATTGCAACTGTGGCACTGTCTGTGTGATATATTTGCTGTTTATCTTCAGGTGGCTTAAGTACAATGTTTACTACTGATATTGAACAGCTTTTCCAGTAATTTCAGCAGCTGCTTGTAGTGCTGAAGCAGCAATAGAGTAATGGAGAACAAGGACAGCATGTGAAAGACGAGTGCACAGAACAACTGGATCTGAAAGTCTAATCTTAGATCAGTTTTCTTCATGGCAAAATACAGGCCTAGAGGCAAACATGGACTGGTGGGTGACAATAATGGTACAGATCTGGAAAGATTAGTAGTGGCTTCCAAACTTGAGAGTAACAAATATTACTTCTCTCATATTTATGGTAGCCACATACCACTATGAGAGCTCTTAAACTGTTCTAGTAGCAAGTGATAACACTGTCCAGAATTACTACCATTCATATTAGTCTGTAGGTAGCAGTTTAAGTATAGATAGATAGACTATTTAAGCTCCTGGGAAGGATATGTATATACAGATAGAGAATTCAGGCATTTGTAGATTTGAGAATGTGAGATTGCAAAATTTCAGAAGCTGCTGATAAAATCCATATTTATCTTTGATTCTGCCCCAGATTTCTGAGAGTTTTTTAACAGAAAGCAATAGTTTTCCATTGAGCTGCAAGGTCCACCTGATCACAATAAAAGACTGCAATTGTTGTCTGATTGTTGTTTTTTTAATTTTCTTTTAAATAACTTAATTCTTTGCTTAGTGGACATTAAAGTAGACTGATTATCACTGCTGTCCTGGGAGACTCAGTTGACCTTTCACTATCCTGATACAGACACTCTGTTGCTACACAATTGGACTGAAGAAAAGGGCTGTTTAACTGTTATCTGCATCCTGACCAGTTGTACATTTGGAAGATTGTAGGGGAAATGGTGCTATCTCCTGATAAAGATAGGGTTTGCTGAACCCTGGAATTATAACTGTCTGATGTGTGCTGCGAAATGTCGGGTAGTGCAGAGAAAACCTTAATGCAATATAAGAAATAATATTTGGAGACTTTCCAATTAGAATTTCTAGGGATATCTCATCAGAGGTATTTTTTATTCTTATTTTGAGAAAATAAGACAATTAAAAAATTAAGCAAAATTTATTTCATTTATAGTTCAGATTATTGAAAATTTCAGGAATTAGTTCATGAGTGCTTCATGGACTATATCATGAATTGTTCAGTTGTCAGTCAATATTTAAGTAAGACCACAATGGTAGAATGGGGATTGGCATAGCTGACACTTAATGGCTGTATTCATACTATTCTCTTTACCATTTACAGGACTTGAACCAAAGATGGTGATGATATTTTGCACAGTTTGGGATAGGAGCTCATCTTCCCACTTAAAACTTCATGTATTTTTAGATTTTTTTGTATAATCTCTCTTGCTTTACTATTCTATATTTAATGAAGAAAATCAAGGGA
This sequence comes from Aegotheles bennettii, assembly GCA_013398125.1. NCBI lineage: Eukaryota > Metazoa > Chordata > Aves > Caprimulgiformes > Aegothelidae > Aegotheles > Aegotheles bennettii. The sequence continues at coordinate 263,893 of VZRW01005039.1, forward strand.
CAATTAATGTGCCTTTAAATTATTTTAAAATTAAAATTCTTTAATATGGGATTATATTTTCCTTCTTGGGGAGTCTTTAATGGAATTTTTACAGATTTTATGTAAATTTCATTAGATTGCATAGGTTCCTAAGGAATGTTTTTTCATTCTTACTTTTGGTTTAAATTTGACTTTAAAGAATAATAATCTTTATCATTTTGGGCAATGTGTAGCTAATCCCCGTGGTCTGAAAGCAAAGAAGGCATTTCTCTAAGAAAGCAAAGGGAAACTTGGACACCGATGTCATTAACCAGAACAGTTCTTTCAGTTTCCTTTAGTAGTTGGAAAGCCTATCTGTTCTGAACTGAGTGACAAGGTTAGTTTGCCCTGTAGAGATTCAAGCACTATAAAATAATTTCTATTGCTAATAGTTCTGAATTTACTGTGAAGGGACTGTCTTGCAGCAACTGCTGAACTTAGATATTTACCTTGTTTCAAAGAGTGCAAGAGAGCAAGCTGACTAAGCTTAATTTGTTTATTGATTAGGACTACAAAGGCTGTGACCAAGCAGAGACATAAAGTTGTACTACCAATTCATCTTTCCTTTGTGATGCTTCAGTGGCTGAAACCGAGAAATCTCTGCATCCAGTTTTACAAATCATACTTATATCTTGTTTATAAAATGTAGCACTACGTTTCCCAGCCTTCTTCAGCTGCTTATCTGGAAAGCAAAAACACAAAGAAGTATTACATTCACAAGTCATCCATGTTTGGTGTCTGGCAAGAAGAAAACAGAAATGAAAGTGATCATTAAAAGTATTTAACCAATTTATATAATTTTATGGAAAATTCATTTGGTCAAAAAATCAGAAAATTAAATTCAAATTTACAAATAAATTTGCTTTCACCAAAATCACAGAAAGTATTTGCAGATTATCTCTCAGTTATATTCTGAAGAGAGCTTTCTAGGAAAATTATTCATCAAGCTACTGAAAAATTAAGCTGCAATGAGATAAGAGGGAAGGTCTTCTCTCAGACTAATAAATGGTTAAGTGGTAGGGAAAAAAAAGAAATCTTTTTTTCAGCAGGGAAAGATCATTGATGGAGTCTAGAAGTATCTGTGCTAAACCTATATGTTCAAGATGTTCATAAATGATCTGGAAAAAGACGTGAATAGCAAGGTGACAAAGTGTGCTGACACTAATCTATTCATTGAAGTGAAAATGGAAATTAACTGAGGAGAGTTGCAAAAGATTTCACAATACAGAGAGATTGTGTGATAAAGTGCCAGATGAAATTCAGTGTTGACAGAGATGCACGTTGGGAGAAAAACGTAACTTTACATACATGATGATGAGCTCTACATGAGTTATTTCCACTCAAGGAAGAAATTTTGGAATTATAACAGATCATTCTATGAAAAAGTCAGCTCAGTGCTTAGAAATAGCCAGTAATTCAACAGTGCACAAAGGAGGCATATAAAATGAAAAGAATTGTTAGGAAAGGAACAGAGAACAAAGCAGGCAACAACATTATGGCATTGTACAAATCTCTGGTCTGTCTTCATCCTTAATAATTTGTACACTTCTAGGGTTCTAGTTCTGAAAACCATATAGAAGAATTAGAAAAGATGAAAAGATAGAAAGAAGATGTGACTCGTGAAAGGTGTGTAATGACTTCTTTAAATACTTCAAGGGTGAATTTCTATGCCAGTGTACTTCAACCTGAAGAAGAGACATTTGACCAGCCCTGTGCTGAATTTTTCTATAAGTAGAGAGTTTATCATGGAATTACCATTATGTGCTTTATTTTATATTGTTCCTTAAGTATCATTATTCACAATTGGCACAGACAGGATATTGAGTTATATGAACATTTGATCTGACATATATGCTGCTTCTCCTTTTATTATGTCTTGTTACTATGAAGAGAAACAAGATGAAATATTTTCTTGTGATTCTGTGTTCACTTGTCAACTAAGAGTGGACGAGAATTTCTGACTGAAAAAAAGTTACATGTCTTTCTGTGTGTCTGTCTATATACACAATAGTTATCTTGAACTTGACAGTATAATCTGTATAATCAGTATCATCTGTTTTATTCTTGAAAGGGAGACTTTTCTCCTCTAGGTATGACGTGATAAGAGACCATACTAGGGACTGAAAGCCAATGAAATGCATGTGTAATTTTATATTTTGCTCAACCTTTGGAAGAAAGTTTGAAATGCAGTGTTGACAGTATAAACCTACACTTCCATCATATTTGCTTACCACTTCACTATTATATATGATCAGTTGCAGTTTGACCAGCTTGAATTTGTAATTAGGATTTGTATTTGAGATTTCCATTCAATTAGAGGGTTCAACATAAATGAATATTTCACAACTTTAATTAGGAAGAAGACAAAGGGAATACTCACACAGCCTTAATTTTTGCAAGTACACAGCAGTCTATACAAAGCCTATTTTAGTGTAAGTAAAGTGTTTAAACGAAATGAGAAACACCATTTAATTTGTATAAATTCTTAGAGAAAAGAAAAAGCAACTGTCATTGAATATTTGTGACTTAAGAAAATTAGGAATTCGGCTGATGAAAGGTATTTCTGAAAAGTTCTTTGCTGTGCAGTCTTTTTGATTAATTTCATACATTTTATATATATACAAGGATGTAGGGTGGCAACTAGGAAAGCTAAGGCCTCCTTGGAATTAAACCTTGCAAGTGAAGTCAAGGACAACAAAAACGGCTTCTTCAAATATATTGGAGACAAACCTAACACCAGAGTCAGTGTAGGCCCACTGCTAAATGACGTGGGTGCCCTGGTGACAGAGGATACAAAGAAGGC
>VZRW01005039.1:268092-356154 GCA_013398125.1 Aegotheles bennettii
CTGGAGACATTCAAAACCCGCCTGGATGCGTTCCTGTGTGACCTGCTCTAGGGTGTCCTGCTCTGGCAGGGGGGTTGGACTAGATGATCTTTCAAGGTCCCTTCCATCTCCTGACATTCTGGTAATCTGTGATATATATACATACACACATATATATACTCTTTTGGAAATAAACTACTATAAAATAATAAATAAGTGATACCAGTGTTTAAAATGAGGTCTCAGGATGATCCTCTGAACTACATACCAAAAAATCTGACATTTGCATTAAGCAATTTGATAGACTTTATTAAAAAGAGTAGAATTAGTGGACATAAAGATACATATACACAATCAGCACCAAAATGGCTTGGAAACTAGAGGGATGTCGTGAGTCTAAAATCTAGAGTTATTTGAATGTATCGGTAAACATGGGATAAAGATGATCCAGATGATATAATGGAGTTAGAATTGTGAAAGAGATTATGACAAATTCCTTCAAAAAAGACCCATATAGCCACCTTATTAAAGACTGATAGTTAGCAATCAATGGTTTGTTCTTGTAATGGAGTGTAGTTACAAATAAAGTCCAGCAGAAGTCTGTGCTGAGCCTGTGCTGTTCAACATATTTATAAATTTGAATTTTGCAAACTCCTGAATTACTCAGAAAATGAGATGAGTATTGTAACAACAAAGTTTGCAGACAAAACAAAATAATGCCTAGTATTTAAAGCTGTCTGTGATGAGATTCTGATGGTACAATACTGAGTTACTGGGTAATAAACTGGCAAATGAAATTCAATGTCAATAAATATCAAGTGATGCATACAGAGGAAATGGTCTTAACTACACATACAGAATAATGACCTCAAAATTACCATTACTGTGATCATTTTGCAATACTAGAATCACAGCAGATATTTGATACAGAATGTCACCTCAGTGCTGAACACTGAAAAGGAGAAGTAGATGTTAAAAATGTAGAGGTAAGGTTTTGAGGACAAACACCGGAACTTCATTAAACTACTACAATTACATGTTGCACAAGCTCATTTGAATTCTACCTGCAAGATTGATTCATTCTGTCACAGAAAGGTGCAGCAGAACTAGAAAGGGTACAGAGGATTTAACTCAACACAAACCAGAGTCATGAAGTAGCTGTGGTATTAGAAAAGACAATGTAATTTAGGACTCTTTCATTTGGAAAACAGACTGCTCTGAAGAAATGTGAAAATATGTACAAAATCATAAATGATCACTCTTTCTTGTTATACTACAACTAAGGAGCACCAACTTAATTTAGTGGTTTAAGATAAAGAAATGGAAATGCCTTTTCCTACAACTGGTAAGTAAATTCTAAAACTCACCACTATAGGATATTTTGAAAGGCAAACACAGAGGTGGTTTGAGTGTTGAAGGTAAATTATGGAAAATAGGGTATTTACAGTTATAAATTTTAATCATCTTGATACAACATCAGACCCAGTGTGTCCCTACACTGCTGGCTGCTGTATGAGGGAAATGTTGTGTGAACTCTGTCATTTTTCAGTACAGGACATTGTCCAGACTGAGCGGTTCTTAAGTTGTCTTGTCTCAAAGTTCACAAATGAACGTGGAGACCTAATTCTCAACACCTTTGTGCACCCTTCTCCATGCAGTCATCAACACTTACGTAAAGAACATCTAATATAGTGCCACTCTTCTTTGGAAGCATACATTTTTTGGCTGGAATAGTGTTAATTTTTTTCATAGTAGCATTTAAGTTGTTGTGTTTTGGATTTGTGATGAAAACAGGGTTGATAATACAGGCATGGTTTAGTTATTGCTGAACAGTGCTTACACAGTGTCAAAGCTTTTGGGCTTCTCATGCTGCCCTGCCAGCAAGCAGCCTGGGGGTGCAGAAGAAGCTGGTAGGGGACATGCTGACTCCAGTCGACCAAAGGGCTATCCCAGACCTTACAATATTGTGCTCAGCAATAAAAGCTGGGGGAAAGAAGGAGCAAGTGGGGGTGTTTGGAGGTACGGCATTTGTCTTCCCAAGTAACCACTACATGTGATGGAGCCCTGCCTTCCTGGAGATGGCTGAACACCTGCCTGCTGATGGGAAGTAGTGAATGAATTCCTTGTTTTGTTTTGATTTCACACACAGCTTTTGCTTTATCTATTAAACTGTCTTTATCTCAGCCCATGATTTTTCTCCTTTTCACTGTTCTGGTTCTCTTTCCCATCCTACTGGCCAGGGAGTGAGTGGGTGGCTGAGTGAGGCAAGCTGCTGGCTGGGTTTAAGCCACCACTGGCAGTTTTACAGTGCTGACACACATGTAATGTTTCCAAACAGCAGTACTGAGTCCAGTATTTTGTTTTCTGTGATGATTCAGGTATTTAAACACATTGTTCATTGCATAGGAGTCTCTTCGATAATGAATCCTTATAACATTGTGCAAATTATTTTTTAATGGCTCATTGTACTGAAGAGCAAATAAATTCATTTTAACAAAAATATCTGACAGAGTAGTTCAGATCCAGCATGCATTTTACCATTTTACTCCAGCTAACTGTGTGTGTATAAGGCAATGCTTTCTTGCACATTGCAAAGATATCATGTATGTGTTGTTTACTTATAGGGTAATATTAATACTTAATTATGTGTGAAGCAGTGACAAAGCTGGGTAATTATGCTGAAAGGACAACGTAATTATCCAGGCTCAACCCTCTCCGCCCTTTGAGGAAAGGAAGAGAATAGAAAAGCTGGAAAATTTATGGTGTGACAGCTGTATTTCACCTGCAAGGAATTTCCTCTGTGCTTGGACTCTTTTTAAAGTTACCAAGGGACTTGGCCTTCAGCCTCCTTTGTGCACTGTAAAGATACTTAATCTCCTGCTAAATGAGCTAACTGGAGTAACAGGAGCAGTCCAGCTGCAGTGGCACAGAGCTATATTTAGGCTGGCTTCTCCATTATGTGCAATGTACAGGTCTACCCCAAGCACTGGGATTGCTAGTTCCAGAGAGACAAGTGAGACTGTAGGTAAGGTAATTAGCTTTTCTTGAGTGCTGCTTCAGCAGATAAAGGTTTTCACTAGGTTGCTTTTAAATTACGGGAATCATCATCAAGATACATATTTGGAAATACATGACATTCAAAAGGAAAAGATTATGTTTTGAACCAATTGTATTTAAGTAAAAGTATTTTATTCTTTTATCCTTACATGTGTCCAAACCTTTGGCATTCTGGAGCTCTCCTGGAAGGATATCTAAATTACACAATCCAAGCAAAGAAGGGGTAAGAGTCTGGAAGGAGGGGTACATGCAGGAGGAATGCTTCAGGTCACAACCACCACTATGTGGGTTTTTGTCCATTAGAAGTCAAGTATCCATGTTGTATCCATGTGCAGATAGTTAGATTAATTTGAATAGGAGTTTTGTAAGGTACATTATGTGAGATTTCCATGAACCTTATTTACAATTGGCTTTTCCTAATAATAATTTCAGAATTAAAATTTCCAATTCATACAAATTGGTGAAAGAAGGCACTTCACACCTGAAACCTAAGTGAAATCAAAACTACATCTGCATCTGTCAGTGTTACAAACTGTGATAAAGTATCTAGGAACCAGGACTGATTTCCATACGGATGCTATGTTGCATTACTTTTGTCCCTGAGTAGGAGAGAAGGTAAATTAATTGAATAATTTTTGAAAAAAACAGAATTGTTTATAGTAGCAAAGTAACCCTTTCTAGATAATGAAACCTGCTGTATTTTTACATCATAATATTATCTGGCCTAAAAACGGAAGAGTATCACAGTGCATTTTTCTTCTTGGATTAGATTCAGGTCTATATTCCTGGAAGGAGTGTCTAAGTCTGTAGAACTTGCTGGTGTTGGCAACTCACTCCTCATGGACTTTGTCAAGGTAGAATCAGTGATATTTACTAGTTTAGAAAGAAAAAGAAAAAAAAAGAAAGAAAAAACAACAAAAACAAACAAAAAACCCACAACATATGTGACTGAGTCCTTTCTCTAAAAATGTCTAGTTTGTGTCCCAAGTGACATTTTCAGCTCCTATAGACAGATCTCCTTGAGCTGTAAGCATTTGTATTGTGATCATTATTGTGGGAAATAGAAAGAAAACATTACCTACCAGACTGCCTCCATTGATAGCCATGAGAAATAGAGAAGAGTCCTGGCTGGGCTGTGTGCTCCTTACTTCTTTAGAGGGCAGGAGAGGAGGCTGACTAGATCTAACTGGTTTGTGAAGGGAAGGGTTTGTGTTCCCTTAGGGGTTTGGATGTAGTGTTTTTGGCCTTCCAGGAAACAATAATCAAGACTAACTGAAATGTTCAGATTTATTGATCAGACATAGAATTAGTCCACATCCATTATAACTCCATCACGATGTTAAAGTGGCACCCAAATAAATTACTGAAAATGAAACTGCAATTTGCCCTGTGAGACTAAAGTATTGTCATACAAATTCTCAAAACTGTGAACTGAGGTTTGAAATGAAATCTGATGTAACAGACTAATTTCTTTGTTGTGTCACACCATGGACAGCTTTGATTTCCATGTAACTAAAGGTTAGTTAAGTCTGGTTGGAAGATACCTTTTTTTCCCCATTCAGGCTGCAGAGGTAAAGATTTCACTTTTTGAACTGGAGATGGTGTATTATGGCCCAGTATCAACCTGCATGCATTTCTTGGCACTGAATTATTTAGATTGTGCCTTTGATTCTTTTCCCCTCTAATTTTAATGTTGGCATTTCACCTAGATTTCACTGAGGTTAGTATTTTCCTCTTTGATAGTTCTCACTTTTAAATGTTTCATTCCTAAAGCAGAAGCAGAAGCAATTACATATTAAAATCAAGGTTGTTTGCTTTTTTGATTTGATGGTCAAAATTAGTTTTTTATGAAGCCTTTATTTTTTACATTTTTTTGTGGGTTATGATTTTTGAGCCAGCCATAAGTTAAAAGAACCACTCCAGGCACTTAGGAAAGAACCAGTAGAGTCCTTTCACTGATTTGATCTCCCTGTTTTGTAGTAATGGCCAAATTTTAAGCATCTGTTTAAGTTTGTGCCAAATGAATGCTTTCAGTGAAGCTGTTAGGAACTGGTTATTAAAATCCATCCCATAGGTTGGAAATTCTGTGACAGTACCCCCAAATGTAGAAGAAACCAACCTCTGGTATTGCTGTGCTGAAAGGCCAGCTGAGCCGGCATGTCACAAGCACTGCCAACCACAACTGCCCAACTGGGGCAGGTACCACTTGTGCAAGAATTTAATAATACCATTTAGGTGACAATGGAGTTTGACTTCGTAAATAATGGGCTTGTAGTGTTCTGTGGTTAACAGGCAGATGAAAGCACGTATCACTTCACTTGAAATCCATACCCGACAGTTTTGAAGATTGCAAGACTTTTTCAGGCAAATTATTTTGATATCCTATTCCCTCTGGATGTTCGTAAGTAAAGATGTGCTGTAGCTAAGATAGCATTGTTCTCTGGACATACAGGCTGTGGCCGTAATCTAGCATTTGTCAGATATCCTGGCAGGCTTATGCATGGCTGTACACATTTACAGGACCTAATGCATTCTGAACATTTAATTGTCTGTATGGATGTTCTGTCTTTAACATTATTTTTTAATACAGCTTTCTGTTTGACAGAATATTGCTATTGTAACTGCTAGGGAAACTAACTGGTAATAGCTGATGCTATTACCAGGCAGTTAATTTGCAAAAGGCCAAGAATTAACAGTTTTGCTATTTATGTGGCACACTAATTTTTCTGCACAAAGAAATACTCATTGATGAATAATTTAAATCCCAATCTCCCTGCAAGTCTATAATCACGTGCCCTACAGAGACTGGAGTACATTCTACTGTGAGCTTTGTGTAAAAAATTAGTAGCTCCATGGTGGCAATGCTGCTATAACAGTGTGAATTGCACTTTTAATTTGTCTTCCCATCTGACAGAGCATCTCATTATACTTTACAAAATCTATTTTAAATTATACTTTTAAAATTCTCAGTTGAAGGATATTTACATAAAAAAGGTGAAGATTAAATAAATTGTTTTAAGTCATATCAGCAAATCATTTTAATGAGAATGTCCTTTCTTCTTGCATTTGGAGAAGAATGTGCATTTTATTCCCATCATGTTTAGTTCCAGTCAGTCAAAACCAGCAATGACTGGATACATTTTTTTCACAATACAGTCTAGATGTGAAATGTGTGATAAGCCCTACTTTGTGTCATAAAATTATGCAGGCTCTCTAATAACTAACTTGTTACCTATCTTGAGGCTGAAAAGCATTTCATACAAAATTTTATATAAAACGAAAGCTTGTTTTTTTCACAAATAGCACTGAGCAGAAAATTATTATTTTTTTAATCAGATTAGTTTGTGAAGGTGTATACAGACAAGGTCTTTAGGCACACATTTTAAATAACAACATTACATTTCTTTCACTCCTTTTTGCCCTATTTGCTCTTTCTTAACTAAATTATTGAAATTTAGGAAGCATAACAGCTGATCTATTTAATGGCACATCATTATCTTCCCATAGCATAATGCATACTATTCATTCTCTCATATTATTCATTAACCCATTATATTTATTCTCTTCTAGTCTTTGTCTAACTGTGCAAGGAATTAGATTTTCACTATACAAATGAATAACATTTTGCAATATGCCAGGATCCCAATTAATATCAGTGACCTGTTAATTTGATGGTTCAGTTGTTGATAGGATTTCATGTTACTTGGACACTATTTGTTAGAGCTCTTGTTTATTTCTCTGGTCATCAGCTGTTAGAATTAGTACTGTGCTAAGCACCACATAAAAGCAGTGGCTGGAGTCTCAAAAATACTGCAATCTTACTGAAAATAAGAGTGATTTGTGAACAACCAGTGGACATTTATATAAAGCTTCTATGTGCATAGGGTTACATTTATGTAAAACAATTGTATTTAATACTTTCTCTTATAAAATATATGGGCCATGTCCTTTGAAGTGAGGAGAGGTTTAGGAGGCTGTCGCCAGGGCATTTTGCTTCTAGCAATTCTTATCCAGCAGAGCGCACCTCGTAGGCCATAGCTGCTGATACAGCCTTGGCTGAAGGCTGCCTATGCCTCAGTGGGGTGGTAGGAGCTCACTTTGCTGGGAGGCAGAGCTCCTAGATCAGGTCAGGGCATACAAGCTTCTACATCTCATGTCCCTAGCTGTGTCATGTATTGGTTGGCAAGAGGTGGTTCTACTGCTTTTTTATTTATTTTTTTGTTTTAATTTGCACACCAGTTATTCTAAAATACTGCTTTATAGTTATTAATGATTGGCAAGGCACGGTGTTTGGGTTCAGGCCAGATTTGAACTTCAGAAAGTGCTGGGAGATATTTGAACCTACATTTCTGATTTATGTCACCTACTGTGTTTTTTCATATTTCTTATGTGTGAAGGTACAAAAAAAGAGTTTATGTAAATTCTTTAGTTTTTAAACCATTGTTTTAGGTCACTCTTCATCTCACAGCACCCATAGATTTAACTTGGCAGTTAAAGTAGAATTAATTTAAAAATAAATTTTGTTTACCTTTCTGACTGGCATTGCTGTAAATTACCTATATTTAAAATTAATAAGAGAATGTATAAAGAAAAGATAAATAATAAAGTCCAAAATGGACACCAGCATTTATTAAGACCCGATGTCTCCCAGAAACTGAAGATGTAGTCCCAGTTTCACAGATACTAGAACATGTGTTGAGTTTTAGATACAAAAATTGTCCCAGAGCAGAGTTCTAGGCTAGAGTGCTCAGCACTTTGAACATTTGGCTCCTAGCTGCATACGTGATCATGAGCTGATCTGTGTGTATACTGAACAGCGATTAGATTTCATAAAGCTATGCAAGCATTTTGGAAAAGAAGTCTCACAGCAGTTTTAAAAACAACTTCCACCATCTGCTTGGGAAAAGCAGTGGGTTGGTTTCCTGTGAACTTGGCAATTAAATATACTGGAATATAGTAGTAGCAGGATAAAATGTTTGCCATACCTATTAAGAGCAAAAACTAAAATCCAGCTAAATAACACCAAAACCTCAGACGAAGAGCTGCCATCTGGTTACCAGGTAAATACAAAACTCTTGATAGTTGTAAAACACCCTCATTGGAATAGATTTTTAGTGAAGAATTTTAAAGTAACAGGAGTTAAATTCTGATTAAAAAAGAAAATTTCTTATTTCAAGTTTTTAAATAGCTGTAAAATATGTAATGATCTATTTTATGTGCTCTTTTATTTAGATTGTATTTTTCTGGCTCTAAAGAGGACAGCAAAAACTACAGAAACTTCAGCAGTTCTCTGATCTTTCACAGATTGAGATCTGCACAGAGACACAGTAGACTTAGTGCTCCAGCTCTTGGAATAATGAAATCACAGTTTTCGCTGAGTGAAATTTCTGGTCCTTACGGTAATAAAAGAAAGCTAGCAAACATAGAATACCTTTTAAGGATATGTCAGGATTTCAGATATTCTGGAAAATTGCGTTGAGGAATAGACTTGCCTCTAAATCTTAATGGGGTGTTCAATTTCCAGAGCCAGTGCCTAGGGGCATTCCATCAAGAATAATTTCAGTGGAGAAGTCTGTGTGTGTCAGAAGAAGAATACAGTGAACATAATAATGCTCTCAAACAAATACCTCTCAGTAGCTGGCATAGGTGTGCAATTCATTGCTGCTGCTCCTACCAGGAGGAGGTAGTTGTCGTAACTGTGTGAAAGGAGGAGATCGCAGCTGTTTAATACACTCTTGCTAGGTAAGTAAAGGACTCCATGAGTGGGCTTCATCTCACCTAGCCTTAGACTTCTAAAAGGCAGATCTGTCTGTCTATACTAGTTTCTCTAACTCCTCGTAATGAATGGAGGGAAACTTGCAATTGCAGGGATGATTCGGCAGCCCTTAGATACCCGTGTTAAACTGCTGTGAACCAGCTCCTAAATCTGTCTTTTCCCCTCCATCAACTGTAACAGAAATATAGACATTTAGATAATTAGTCTTTAAAATGTTTTAGCTAAAACAGGTGAATACCAACTTATGTGTCTAAAACAACACTGGCTCTCTATTAAGAGCAGAGTAGGGAGTGGTTGAGGTTGCAGCTACCTTTCCAGCATTGTGCTTGCAGACTGTTTCCAAATGCCCTTTCCAAACTTTTTCTTTCCTGGATGTTTAATTTCTATGATTAATAGGACAAAGGATACTTGTACATAGCTCAGCTTGGTGAAATGTCCTTATTTATGCTGAACCAGTTTGTCTGAAGGTGTTCTTGCCAATTCTAAGCTACTGATTGATCCTTTTTGGTGGTGTAACACTCATAGTCTTATATTCCTTCAGGAAGAAGGTGGAGGTATCTGTTAAACTCTGCTTGTCTTCTGGATGGTCAGCCCTTGAAACATGCTTCTGCAGTCTCTGGAGTGCCAGATGGGTCCACAGTTACAGGCCTGCATTCCCTCTGATTTAACAAATTCTGATGTGACACTGAGATCAAATACCTGACCTTGACTTAGCTGGGAGAGAGTGGCAATCTTTGCAGTCAAAATGTTACACAACATAGTCAAGTGTGTCAGCTACTTAACTAAAAAAGTCCCCTGATAATATCTCTTGTGTTTTAAAGATTATCTGCATTTTTTGTTGGATTCAGAAATGATTTTATTGCCCACAATCAGCAGCAGATCTAATTTCTTTACTTAGAGATGTTTTCTTCAGAGTTTTTGGGATTGCTCTGTAGTTAGCCCTTCAGTTTAGCCAAGTCAAATGTCTTATAAATACACCTAATTGCATACTTATAAACATGACTTCTGCCTACTTTAGTGAAAATTTAGATATTTCATAAGTGACTGCTTCCGTGTTGTTTGATACACTGTGCCTAGGAGATCACAGCCATGAAGCTCAACTAGATCTTTAATAATCTTTAATAAAGGAGCTGCTTTCAGGGGAATAAACTTGCAAGTAGTGTCTGGGTGCCTATTTTGAACCTTCAGTCTGTGTCTGCCATGTAGGTTCTATGCAACGTTCTGCACAGTAATTTTTCTGTCATCTCATGAAGTGTTGAAAATTTCTGCGATTTTCATAAAAAGATGACAGGTTTGTAGTGACTGCATGTGTTTTCAGCTTATGTTAATAATACTCTGACACTCAATGGCACAATCAAAAGCACTGATTCCATGTCCCAAACCGAAACTACTCCAAACTACTATCTACAAAATAGCTAGATGGACCTTCAGAGAAATTACAAACAAATGCATCAATCATTATGGCACATTCAAAGAGTTTTCATAAATACCCTCTCCTTGCCCAATGGATGTACAGAACAAAATTTAAGAGTAAAATCAAGGTATTTGCAGAATAGATGAAAAGTTCAGATTTGTTTAAAGCATGACAGCACTTATGTATTATCCTGGAGAAATAAAGGATCATAGAATTGAACGTTCTCTTCTTCAAATTGTGAAAGTTTGGTATTTTGTCTCAAAATTAAATGTTGCCTGCCAGACAAAGACTATGTATGCAGTCAAATCTTTAACACGAGAGAAACTAGAATTCTGCATGGCATGGTCATCACAGGTTTACATTACAAGATGACAACTGCTAATGAATGGAATATCTGGTTAATGAGGATTCTAAGTCCATGAAGAAAAGTCTCATTTTCTCCATGCCTTGTACACCCTGGTAGTTATTATGGTGGAAGCAGGATTAATGTTCTTCTCTTTCCTTGTTTTGATCATAAATTCTGAGCCATTCAGCATTGTCCTGAAGTAGTGGGGACATTTAAGAGGGTAGATATGGATGGCTCAGATATCTTTTGAGTGAGTCTAAACACTTGACTCACCTTACTTTGATCACTTCTGGAAAGTCTTTCATTAAAAAGAAAAAAAAAAGAAGCAGAAAAAAAGAAGCTTAGATCTTTCCTCTCATACTACTGAAAAAAAAATGAGAGGGATAATATATACGGATTCTCTCACTTTTTAAGTATAATGGCCATTATAAACTTAAATACTTTTTGTAATCATACTGAATATTTTTAAATAATCAGAGTTTGAAGTGACATTGAGTAGATTTTAAATCAGCATTGCACAGCACATCAGCTACATCATAGGCTCATAAATAGAGAAAAGAATTATTTGCTTGATTTTTCGTTTTTAATGGTATTTTGGTGTGGTGTCTTTTTTTGATGAAGCTAGGTGATTCTTTTTCTGATGAAGTGTGAGGTAGGCAGTTGCTTTCTACTGATTCTTGTATTGATAGAAAAATAATACTTCTAGAAATGTCAATTTGAATAATTTCTAATCATTCTGATACTTTGATTTCTTGGCATGCTTTATTGAACATGTAGCTGAAGGATATTTTTCACACTTTTTTTTTTTTTTACTGTGTATCTGTAACTCTTTTCCTTAGTGCTTGAAGTATCCTGTGCATTGACTTTTAAATTTTATCTCCAAAATTTTCTTTAGCTGTGGCTAACTAATTCATAATTCTACAGGTACTCTAGAATTCTGCAAAAATAGGGGAAACTGCATATGGGATTTTACAGGGACCAGATTAACGTGTATAGTATCGTCCACTGTTTGGGGTAGATTGGTCAAAAATTAGAAGCTCAAATTTAGCCTTTGGATCTTGTTCTGAGAGATTGCAGAGGCTTTTTCAGCACTGTCTGTTGGGAAAGGCGGGGCCACTACACATCCAAGGCAATGTCAGTGTAGATATATACAGAGGAAAGGGGAGAAAAGGTGAGGTTCTGTGGAATCTCAAGATATCATTTGATTTTCATCAAATTTTCATTTGATAAAACCTAAATGAAAGTGTTTTTCTGTTTTGCTGTTGCTGAAATACTTTTTTTTTGTTTTGATGTGTTTTGTGTTTGCATTGAAAAAATATTTGACCTAAAGAAAACATCTTATTTCTTTTACAGAGAGTATGATATAAGAAAATAAAGACCTAGTCTTAGTCTTCAAAAATGAGAAGAAACAGCTGCTTCTATACAAAATTCATTTAAGACATGGGTCACCTATGTTTAGATCTCTCTTTTTACTTTGGGAAATTTGATCATGCAGTGGAGGTGAGAATGGTTTGCTCCAAAGATTACTTAATGTTTTTTCTGTTTTATATCAAAAATAATTATTCAGAGAAAGAATGACTGCAGTCTAGTGGGTGGGAAATTCACCTAGGAGGTGAAATATATTTTTTTGATGTTGCAATGAATAATAAAGGTTTCTAGGGGCAACACTAGCTAAAGAATCTGAGCGTACCATACACTACTGCATACTCATCAGGATATTTTTCTGGAAGATGAAGGTTCATATTCCTTCAGCTACCTTCAAGGACCTGAACGTGAATTCTCCATATTCGGGATGCAATGATACTTATGCAGTATCATTAAATTAAAAGTTCTGTTGCCCTGTCCTTTCTGTATTTAGTTTGATTTACTTTTTTCCTTCTCACAGTTGTCTAGGTGAAAATTTTGGTATAATTTTTAATCAGTGAAACAGTATTTTCTCAGCAAGTAAGCTACAGAACTTTGCTCCTACTATAAAGAAATATATTCCATCCCTCTTTTAATGCATTTCAAAAGCTAAAGAGAATGGTTAGGGTATTTTTAAAGTTTGAACTAAAATTCTCTTCTGGATTTGATCTTTGCTGGAGCACTGTGGTTCTCTAATCGGTCTGGTTTTAATGTGGGCTCATCTTTATGTTTATCCCCCACTTTTCAGATCATTAATGCATATATATCTATTGGCATCACCCAAGCTAGAAGAAAACAATATAAAACATAGCATTTTCATTTTTAAATAGTATTTGCCAACAATCATATCTAGAGGTACAGACCAAAATAGAAAAAAATATTATTAATGCAGCTCAGGATTTCGATTTCATTTTTCCCTGTGAAATTTCAAAACTTATATAGGGAAATGAGGGGGAAATCTCCCTTTCCAGAATTTGTGACTTGTTTTATGCCAATTTTTAATATTCCTAGTTGGACATTTATATTAATTAGGCATGAACAACAATGATGTGAGTTTATCATAGTTAATGTAGGTATTCAGAATAAATTTTCATATGGCACCTATAGATAATTTGAAAAAAGAAGCACAAAATAAATATGTAACCTCTGCTGACTATTTCCAAACAAAAAATTTGGCAATACTTGCCAAATCTGATAGTCCAGACATTTAGGTTTATTTTTCTCAAGTTCTCAAGACTTTAGTATGTGAAAATGGATCTTTTTGTTTTGTTGCCTTCAGGAATCACACTTTTTTCTCTGTAACTGCAAAAGATAATTAAAATTGCAGTTCTTGTCTAATTATTGGGCTCTGACAGCTTTCAGAGAAACACCAAATATCAAAGACTCCAAGAAAACACTAAGGGAGATGTGCCTGCTTCACTGAGCAATAGAGTACTGAAATGGAGGCCCATAGTTAGCAATCACAATTGCAAATTACGTAAGGAGGAGTATGAAACCAGCAAATAATCCTGTCTGCATCACTGTTGTAAGAATAGTTTTCACCTTTTACTGACAAGGATTATGGAAAATGCAAGACAGATAGCTGTTAAAATGAAATAGAATTAAGTGATGCAAAGGTAATACACGTCGGCTTAGACTGCGCTTTGTTTCTCTTCAAGTTATCAAAGCTGTGGTGATTTTTCAAAATTAAAACAACACATAATGAACTAAAGATCTAAATATCATACGTATAGTTTCCTGCAAGTCTGTTTCCTGCAATAATCTTTTCTTCGATGGTGATGGCAGTGCAATATCTATAATTGTGACTGAAATGGTATGGGAGTATTATTGTATCATTTTTTTCTTAGTAAGTGACGTAGGTACAGTTTTATACCAGTGCTCTAGTAAATGATAATGCTCCCTTATTAAAATTAAATCATTTTTTTCACAGAAACAACATTTTAAACCTTTCTATCTCACCATTTATCTTTAGAAGTTTGAGTAATTTTCTGCAATCTTTCATATATGGCTCTTCCTATGTTAGACTAGATAATTCTCATTCTTATCTAAAGACACTTTTCAGGTCTTGCACATTTAAAGAATAATGCTCTCAGCATAGGAGACACATGGAAAGCCTTTCTAAGACAGCACTAAAAGAATTGTAGTGGGTGGTACTGCTCTTGTATGTTACCAAATTTAGATTTAAATGACAGCATTGGATTTAAATTTAGATTTAAATGATTAGATTTTACTGACAGCAGAATAGGCATGACTTGGCTTAGTTCCTAGACAATTACAATTAATTATAAATAATTATTAAAAAATGAAAAAAAAAAGCTCTCTTTAATCATAAATACAAGAAACACTGGCTGTAGCCCCTCCTTTAAAACAAGATGCGTGGAATCCTGAACATCCTTGTGTCTAATACTGGTGTTAATGAAATTGTTATGAAAGCATGATGACATAACCCTCTTTAATAATGAAATACAAATAAAAGCAAATAAATTTTTTGTTCCACTGAGCATGCATAAGAATACAAATGCGGAATTTGTTAGAAACAGTTAATTCTGTTGTAAATATGGTAACATCTGAGGATTTTCTTGGCCAAATCTGTATTAGGGAACAAAAAGCCTCTTGAGTCAGATTTAATTCACTCTAGTAAACTTCTAATTTAAGGACACTTTACATTGCTAGGCTGGAATAAAAGAATTTGAATCTAATAATGAATATGACCTTTATTTTTTTGGATAAAGTCAACTAAAATGTACTTAAGCTTGGTCCTTTACTCACGTTCTGTCTGCCAGGGCAACATGAAGCTGGTGGCTTCCCTCTGGGCCAGGGGATGTAGGGGCTTGGGCAGGGCAGGTCCTTCCTGGCCAGAGCCTGTCTCACCTCCCGTCAGTAATTTCTTAGGCTTTCTCTTTTGGCCCATTGTTTTCTGTTGTTCACCTAAAAGGGTCAACCTATGCATCTTAAAAGTGTCGTTATTGGTAGCTTGGCTACCAGACTTGGGGAAAAAATGTCAATAATCCAATGGCTGAGAATGGCAGGTATGGAGCCAGTAAAGTGTCCAGCTTGACAGTTTTACAATAAGTTATACTTTTCTTTGACAGAGGAATTGCTTGTAGATTAGGTAGTGCTCAGTATGAAGAAAGACAGCAAAGCTCTTGTCATTAATTTTCTGCATTGAAAGACAAGGGTTTTGCTGTTTAACCAAAAGGAACAATTCACCGATTAATTTGAAGTAATTTATTCTGTAATCTATGCTCCAAATTAGGGAGCTCCAAACAGCTAGTGCAGGTAGCTGTTCCCTGATTCTGGCACACAAGTTGTCCTTCCCTTTACTGTGGTGTCACGGTAGGAATAATGGCCCTAAAATGCATATCAGAACTTGTCTGAGGGCCTCCTGAGTGACAAGTCCCTTTCAATATGCCTTTGAAGTTTGCTGAGGATCTGAAAATGCTTTTCAATTTAATCACAACCAGAAGGGCATCTTACACAAGTATAAAATAATGATGATAATTATCTCCTTCCTCATGACATTATATAGTTGTGTCTACATTAGCAAATAGTTTATCCCTACAGAAGTGATTTTGTAGATCCAAACTGTTGTTGCTGATGCATGATGCCCACATTATATTCATTTAGTTGAGATAGAGGTTGTTTTTGACTAGCTCTTCTCCGCCAAACTAAACACCTCTAAACTGTTGGAGTGCATTTTATGCACTCTTAGGCTTATCTGCTTTATTTTTACCTAAAAGGGATTAATTCCATGTCGTACAGAATCATTCTATGATGTGATCCAGATCATAGTAAATGGAGACAACTTGAAAATTTGTTTGAAAAGTGGAGTCCAGCTTCAAACTCAAATGCTAACAGAAATGCACCTCGTGAGAGTCCCTGATCCAGGGCCCTAGAGGAACAGAACGCTACTTACTGATTTGTTTTGTCATTCACCCTCTTGTGCTCTACTGCAAATTTAGTACTTTTAATGTTTTTATCTTAAAATGCTTAACTAAGTTTTGAAAGTACATAGTTTTTGTTTTCTACGTTTGGACTCTTGCTGGAAACAAAACTCCTTCATATCTTAACAATTGTGATGCTTGCCAGTTTTATGTTTCCATGATGTCAATGTTAAAATCAGGAAGACAATAGGAAGATTTTAAATTTAAAGTGGGGGTGATAGAAAAGAGAGTGAATTCTAAAAAAAATGAGGGTATCTTAATCACAGAATAGTCACCTATGCTCGACAGTATGACTTTAATTCACTGAAGTTAGTCAAAAAGCAATTTTAGTACTGAATGGTCCACCAATACAGTACTGTGACTGTTGGGATCATCTTAAATTTTATGACACAGAGATGGCAATTATGCCTTGAAGATGTGGAAAACTAAGGAGGAATATTCACCTTAATCAGATGTTCATCAGCACAGACAATTTTTGGATGGAACCCAGCATGCGTTCAGGTTGTCAGTGAGCAGTCTCACTGTTTTTTTCATATAGGATATCACAGAGAGAAATGCTGTGACTTTTTGAGAAGAGTGAAATGACTTGGAAAAAACCCACTGCACTAATGCAGTTGGAAAGAACTTGCTTATAGTTTTCTTAATGAAAACAGTAGCACTTCCTGAACTAATGTATGAAAAAGAGATCATGATATTGATATAGAGACAAGACTGGAAGAGGCTTCCTGAACCACTGAGCTGAGCGTCCTGATCCTGCCTGCTGGCAAGATATCACCTAAGCTATTTCCTATGGGTGTGTTCATTGCCCTCATTGTGTTTATTTCTTTTCCTTGATTTTTCTGTTTCCCTTCAACCTTTGCTTTGCTCCAAAAGCCAAGCTCTTTCAAACTCCTCCTCTGGTACAGTCTTCATTCCTGTGACGATCATAGAAGACTGTCCCCATAAGTTTTGTGGGTTTAGGTTTTCTTTTGTGGAGATGGTTGGCCAGAATTGTATTACTTGCTGTTATCACACCTGGATCCACCTTTCAATTCTTTTAATAATCCACAGAGTCTTTGGCTTAATGTGCAAGTTCCAGAGTGACACTGTAGAAAATGCTTTATCTAAATACAGACAAATTATATCTACTTAATTTCTTTGTCTGGAAAATCAGTTCTCTTATCAAAAAAGCTGTCAAGTTAGTCTGTCACAATCTACCCTTGTAATGCTTCTATATTTTATCCTATGTTCTGTTTACTTCTCTGTTTTTAATTTATCTTTTTCTTCAAAGCCTGTTCTAAGCTCTTGCAAACTGAAGTGGTCAGACTAATAGGCTTACGCTTGCCCAGATAATTTTTGTCTTTGCTTTTAAATACGGGTCATTTAGCTGCCATTCTCTGCTAATATTTGATGCTTTCTCTGCCTTTATAGATTTGGAGGCTTATCACTGCCACTGCAATGGCCTTAATGAAATCACAGTATACCTAGTGATTCAGGTCTCAGTGAGACATTTTGTTCAAAGCCCACTGGACTGATATCCTTTTTTTTTTTCAGTTAAACTTTTGATTGGTTAGAGAGATATGAATAAAGAATATTTAAATAACCATCTGCAAGAGGATCACATGTAAGATATAAGCAAATACTACTGCTGTGATGATTAAGTGAACAGATAGTGCCCCCTACAACTTAAAGCTCCCTTAAGCACAGAAAATGGGAAAGAGTTTTAAATGGCATAATAATATCAGAGAAAATTATATGAATTGGAGCCTAAGTACTTTCTAATACTGAGCACTTAACTGTGAGAGATTATTTCAGGGTGTAGGACATCACTGGGCAGATTAAAGATATTCTAATATCTTGGGTGTTTAGATATTCTGTAATGTTTTATGTTAGCACTTAAAACCACAATGAATGGCACATACAGGTCTAATGCTAGATTATTACTATTACTTTTATGTTTTCCTAAATACGTAGGAGTACAGAATCTAACCCCACAAAAATTAATGACATTTTCTTTCTGTGTACTTAGTAATGCATCGGCATCAGTGCTCATCAGGTAAACACTTTTTTCCTGAGCCTTATGAAATGACCAAGAAAGAAATTTAATACATACACAGTTAAATACATCTGTATTGTTCGAGTTGAAGCTGGCTAGGAGGACAGTGCATTTCTTGTTTACTCATTCTTTGCTTTCTTTATTGCTTTCAGCTAGGTGTTGCATCTGAAAATTAATGAAGGTGAAAATTACAATCAATTGTGTCTACAAAGAACTGGTGTTAATCTGGAGGCAGGGGAGATTAACATTGATAGCAGTTTAGAGGGAAGGCCATTCATCAATATCATCACCTGTGTTTTTAAGGCAATATCACAACAACACATACATACCCTTTGGCAAGAAAAAAGTTTCCTCTCAGGGTTTCTAGCTGTGACGTAGCATACAACTAGGTGGCTAAAGCATTCTATACCTCTGGCAATTCAAACATCCATGTTTATCAGATTTTGGAGACAATAATATATATGTAAATTTCACATCCAAATGCTATGAAATACTGCCAGCAAATGTAATTACCTGTATATGCATCTGTCTCTAGTTTTCTACTACTGGGAAACTAATTGCAGTATGTAAAGAAAAATGCTTTTTTGTTTATTGCATATTTTTGTATATTTTCAGATATTTGAGAAATTTTCTTTTCTTGAAACTGTCTCTTCCTATAGAAGCTCATGCTAATTGTTTTTCAAGAACTCATGAGTACATACATCTCTGTTTGGGAAAGTATGTGCCTAAATTGAAGTATGTGCTTAAGTCACACTGATCTAAATAAAAGACAAGTATGGGCACACATGTCAATTGTATGCTTAAGTACTTTTAGGAAGAAGAATTCATTTGCCTCAGTGTCTTAAGTCTTAGCACAGAAGCTTTTCAAAAGCCCTTCTTACTGCATTAAGCCTGAAATTCTTCAATCTGCTTCCCCTGGTACACTTCAGCTGAAAGTAACAGTTACAAACTTACTGTATTGATCTGCCAACAAGGTTTTAACTATTTCCAAATACTTCTCAATAGTGGGGCTAAGCTCTCTAGGGCTACTTATTCTGCTAGATCCACACTGGTAAAGGACAACTTTTTGAAAAAAACCAAACAAAACTCAGCCCTTTTGCTTTGCATAGAGAGATTTCCCATGTGACTCCTATATAAGACCTGCAAGCTTTGCTAAGCTAAATGCCTATTCTCTTTCTTTCCTTGCCTATGTAGATCAAAGAAAGTAGCTTACGAGAACAGGTCTGTGTTTTTCCCCCAGCTTCATTTCAGAATCAGAACGCACTTTGTGTCTGTTACAGGCTGTGATGTATGAAGCAGAAAGAAGATTGATTTTCACAGGCTACCTTGTACCTGAAGTAATGAGAGTGGCAAATTACTTGTTCACTGAGCAAATATGACAGGGATGTCATAGAGGGAATTTATATATATGCAAACACATGGTGGTCACACCGGTGTTACTTTTACTAAGTGACCTTATCCACCAGAGGGGCATTTTTAAATCTGCATTAGCTTACAAAGGGAAGGCTAAATAAAACTGCAAATACCTGCAAATACCTGTGTGGGATGTAGAAACTAACACAACTAATAAATAATGTAGGATTCAACACAGTACAGAACATAATTTAAATGCCTGCAGTATTTCTGTACAAGGTACTTGGGGTCAGCAGTGATTTCTTCTACTTGTTTAGGGTTTCTCTGAAGCAGCAAATAAAATATTTGTCATAAAAAGAGGAGTAAGAGAATATGGGATTAATATTCTATCAGTATTTTGTCTCTTAAACATTTAATGAGGATTTAGTAGAGAAATAGGCTTATGCTTCTCTCTATGAACACTTGCATTTACAGGGTGTATGTATTTGCAGAAGACAAATGGATCTTACTGCCACTGAAAGTTTCTACATATGTAAAGCAGGAACGAATGAATTTTGAACAGCTTCACAGAAGCTGATGTTTGTAAAGACAAGAAAGAAAAGGAGCAACAGAGAAAAATGCTGTTACTCCTGGGAAACAGATGAGAATTTTATTTGTATATAAGCTCTTAAGGGAAGAAAGCAAGCTATTATTTCCTTGAATTTTTTTCTCCTCAACAATAAAAGTTATATGAGGTTACACTTCACTTAAAATAGGAAAGTAAGGCCATACAACATAAGGCAATCCCCATGTGATTCTCCTCTTATTTCTGAACTGTTGGGAAGTGGCTGATCTCAAGCCAAGAAGCAAAGAAGGAAGAAAGTAGAAACTGAAAAGCTTATGGATGCTACATTGCTGCAGTGAAATTGAAAATACACATCTACTCAAGACAGTTTCAGTACAGTCGAATAGCTGGGCTGCATCTGCTGTTGGGAGGGGGCGGACAGTGAGGTGCAGCAGCCATGAGGAGAGCCTGCACAGCCTATTAGTGTATTTAGTTTGCTTCTGACCACAGAGGTCAGGGAGAAGGATTTCTGCTGGCACAGCAGTTTGTGAAGCTTCTCTGCAGCATCACATGTGGTTTTGCCCTGAAATAGAAATCCTGCAATTTTTAATGTATTTTTGTCACTAATCACCAAAACAATCTATTCTTCAGTCCATGATACCAGTCTGGTGATGGTCTCATGGAGACCACTTCAGGGAAAAGGAGTCTTATGGAGCAAAAGTAACAAAACGTATGAATTCATTCATAGTGTTAATGGTGTTAGTGAAGAGCTGGTCATGGCAGAGTCATCTCACACTCGATCACTGCCTGTTTGAATTATGTGGGTGACATCTTTTTGTTTTATTTTGAAAGTGTCCCTGGAACCACAAAAGGAGCTATCTTTCCTCTTCCTTGCCTCTAAGCAGATTGAAAAATGAACTCAAACATGACAGCCTTTCATGTCCTCTTTTGCATGAAAGTGCTGAGAATTCCTTGGGTTTATTTTCAATGTGGTTGGGTTAGAAAGAGAAGGAAATGTTTGTTACACATAAAGTTTGTATTCTTGTGTAAAATTGATTTTCAAATCTAGGCATCTCTTATAGCATGGCTATTTTCAGATTTGATCACCCTTGGCTTATGTGGCATTATTGAAGGTTGTAAGGATCACAGCAAGTGAGAGAAGTGAGAGGTTCTGCAGAAAGAAGGTAAATGGAAGAGGGAAATATCTCACAGAGAAAACCATTCAGGTTAATAGGTGTAGTTTGTCTGTGGATCTCTGCATCACTTCTGCTAAAAGTAGATCTCATTTCAAAGCTCATTTTTTGTATTTAACACAACCTGTTACATTAGTGTAATAACAGTATGGTAATGGGCTGAATTTTATTTCCTGGTTGCACTTACTTGACATGGATCAGGGTTGCAAGATGCTAATAGTTATGTTTCAGAGCTAAGGTCAAATGCTGTCTGGTTTCAGTGCTATATCGTGGGCTGTTTTGCAAATCCATGAAAAATAACCAGCATCACAGTTTCTGAGCCGAGGTGATAATGCATGCACTCAGATACTGAGCATATCTCACAGCCTCTCCTCATTATCTAGCAGTTTGCCTGCTTTGCTGATGATAGCCCAAACCCCTGAGTTTCTCAGACTATGAACCCTTCATTTTTTATTTCTAGGGCTGTACTGCAGTGTGGCTTCTGCGTGTGTGGCAGGACTGTTGGGAGCAGAGTGCTTCGTATCTTGTTTGTGCTTATGCAGCCACTCATCTGCCCTTGGCCTGTTGTGAGTTGCCAGCACACACAACTTCAGGTCTCATGTTATACTGCTTGAAACTTAACATAATCTTACAGCATTTTCTTATTTGAAAATGGGGACTGCTATAAGACAAAGTTACGATTTTTTGTCCTTCTAAAGATGAATATCACAAATAAGTTATCCAGAATAGTGTAATAGGCTTCTGGTACAGAAATGGTGCATTGTTTTTCTCATGACTGGAAAACCTGCCAATGGCATTGAGCCCAAAATTTCTGTGTCAAAGCAGAAACCCTTCCTTTACTTTGCAGAACAGTCTCTTCTATGTTCAGTGCTGGCGTACTCTTCTTTGGTGTGCTGGGCTGTGGGCAGAGGTTTGTATCTTCACTCTACCACCTATCCTGAGGGGCTGCTGTTTACAGGCAGATACGTTGGTTTTCTCACTTTCCCCCTGCCACTACTGTTCCCCTTTATGTATCTGCATTTTCTGTTCTGTATTTGCTGCCAGCCTCACAGCACAGTTAGTGAATCTGGCATCACCAGAGTCCAGGAGGGAACTGTATTAGATTCAACTTTGCTTAATGGTGCAAGTCCCACTGGGTTTTGAGCAGTATTAGGTAGGTAAGGAAGAAATATTTGATTTTAATGAGAGATGACTTGGCACCAGCATCCTAACAGGTGCATTATGAGAATCCAGGAGTGAAAGAGTTAATTCATATTCTGTTCACAGAGTTAGCTGTGAAAGACTGTATGCTGAATGTGCATTCCAGTTGTTTTTTTTTGTTCTTATTTACAGTGACAAAGGATATATTTCCCTTTAGCTTTGAGTGCTTTATAAACCTGGAGCTGATGATGAATATGCAGTTTACACTCCAAAGGAACTGGAATCAGTGCAAGAAGGCAGAGCTTGGTGTGGTTCACAGCACATTGTGACCTCCACTGTGATTATTAATCAGTCAGGCTTTCAGGGGCACATCCACCATGCTAGATATAGCACTTGCTTACTCCTCTCTCTTTTTCACTGATAAATGTGATATATGAACCTCTGGAAAACACACTGCAGATGTGCAACTTCTGACAAAAGGTGCTGAGTTCTGTTTGCTCTGAATTCAGATTTAAGAGGGTTTGGTACACTCCTCAGTGAGTTCTGAATTTGAGTCGTAGTGTTTTGTTACACACAGCCTAGTGTGGAAACTTACTGGATCTTAACAAGATCCCATCAGTCTCCTGAAGAGCAAGATTGGCAGTTTTGGGGGAGGTAGTCTGATCACAAGTCTGAAAATCATGAGTGGAGTTGTGAGGTGTGTGGGGGTTGCCTTATCAGTGTGTGGTCAGAGAAAAGGAATTTCTTGGAAGGAATGGAATGAGATTTGGGACTTTGAATAGGCTACTGGTTAATTCTGTATTAGAGCAGTCTGTCTTTCACAGAGTTGTGGTTGCCTAAGACAGCGTACAAGAACAGAACAAAAGAGGTGCTCTTAAATTCCTTTGGGCTTCTTATGAACGTAATAAGAGACAAATGTGGAACCGTACTAAAGCAATGCATTATTTTCTTAGAAAGCCACCCTAGTTCAAGACATTACAAAACACCAATAATTTTGTTCAAGTGATAAAATTTGAAGCTTTCCTAGGATAAGTGATTTGAAATAGGCATCATCATCCTATTGACCTATCAGCAGAAACATGATCATTGTGCAAAGCTGTTTCTTGGCCAGCTCCCTAGGGCTCTTATACAGAGAATGAAAAGTGAGAGAAGGCTTTCTTATTATACCTGTTGCCACTCTGCACAACTGTAATCCTTAAGCACTAGAGCCTATGTTCCTGAACTTGTCTTTTTGGCAGTTGGAGGGGTATTTTGTCTTTGCAGGAAGTTACAGAGAAATAAGTCATGTGTTACCTTGTGCTTGAACCACCATGGAGGCTGGCTGTCACAATAAAAACATCACTGAGCAAGATGAGGGTAGCTGTGTGCAATTTCCCTTTATGCAATAAATCAAATCTTTTCATCACCCAAAGATGGACAGAAGAGCAGTGAATCCTCCCTGCTTCAGCTCATGTTTCCAAACCACTCATATCTTCCTAACAGGATTTCTCTGTGGGAGTGTTGGTACCTGTGCTGGAGGTGTATTCAAATCTGTTATTCCCTTACGACTCGTGAGCACAATTAAAAAAGAGTTGCAATCCTAAAGGCTAAAAACTGTACTGCATGATCAAAGAGAACTGCATTGACTATGAATGGCTCCAAACACAAATACACTAGTGGAGCTGCTGTGCTCATCAAAACCCGCTGCATAGCTGAATGGTTTCATCCTTCCCATCAGCTGCTCTGGTTATGAACACTAATTGTGCCTTGAGAGAAATGTGATGGGTGGAAGTGTTGAATTGTCCTGGTATTTACCAGGGTGGAGAAATGCTGACGGACCAGAGAGGGAGGTTATAGTGATGCTTTATATGTTGTACCTCATTTAGAGCTAAGCTGAATTTAAGACTTAAAGGTTATCAACCAGACATTTATAAAAACTTCTTGAATCCTCCTTAAATTAAGACAGAAAATGTTTTTTAAAGAAGTCTTAAGATAAATACTAATTTTTGTGTATTTTTGTTTTCAGGATGAATAAGAGATACTTACAGCAAGCAACAAAAGGAAAACTGCTAATAATAATATTTGTTGTAACACTGTGGGGGAAAATAGCATCTGGGGCAAACCATCATAAAGGTAAGAAATTCTGTTGTGTTCTATTATACTGTCATATCTGCAGCCTCTGTCAACAAATTAAGAATTGTCCAGTCTGTGTGACCTTTTTTCTTTGTGTGTGTTTTTGTCTTTTGGTATTGGTCCACTAATCACTACCAAAGGAGGACTGTTTTCATTAGATAGACTTTTATTAAGTTCTTGAGAATTTAAATACTTCAGTCCCTTTTTCAGCATTCACTGATTTTAGGTAATTTTGTAATGATGGTATAGTTGAAAAGATGGTAAAAAAGATGGTAAATTAAAAAAATAAAATAATGAATACTGTTTGTCTCATAAAAATAGATGTATCAGGTAGCACATATGCGTGCTACAAATGAAATCCTGTAATGAACCTTAGAAAGAAGCAATTTTTAGTAACATGTATGCTGCTACTCTGTGTAGTTATCTGTCAAGGCTAACTTCTTGGGTAGTGTGTGCTGAATGTGATTATTTTATCACTAAAAAAAGACCATTGCTTGGCACTGTTGTCTGTCTTCTGTGCTTCATTCCTAACACCGGACCAGGAACTTGAATAGCTTGTGACAATGTAAGATTTCTTTCCTCTTGGTCATTTCAGCCCTTAAAATGTATATGCACCAGTAGAAGCTGTGATAGTTTATTGAAGCTTGTAAAAAGGTTTCTTTTGTGTGTGTGTGTTTCTGTGAACCTCTAATGCAAGGAACAAGCTTTCTGGATTCATGTATTGGTATCTTCTTATAGGCTAATATAACTTGACATGTGATCTGCAGTTTAATATGATTTTGAAGTCCACTTCTCATCTTCATGTAGTGTCTATTGGCTCTTTATTCGCTTATTCAAGATCAGAATAAACTAACAACTTGGGTAAAGCAAGGGTGGGACATGAACACTACTGAGAACTAGGGAGCTAAATACTGGGGAAGGATTCCAATAGCACCAATCAGTTCATCTCTCTATGTTCATGTACATTTTATAATGTTCCCTCTGATGACAGGATTTCATGAGCAGGTATTTTATATATCTAGCTGCTAGATATTTTTCTGCTATGTGAATATATCTTCAAAATACCTCACTGATTAAGGGCTTCAGGATGCAGAGGCACTTTCTGCAAAGTCTTTCGTGAGTTACAATTTGGCTGCAGACAAACCAGATTCTGATGTCACCCTGCAGGCCACCAAAGATAAGCATCATGCCAGACAGGAACCGTGCTGAGACCCTTTACTTAGCCTTTGTTCCTCCTCTGAACCAGAACAAAGATTTGTGCTGTGGCTTGCCAGTTTAGTTGTCTATTGGAAAAGAGCCAAAATACCCTCTCCTGGATTCAGAATTTTTTTGTCTTTGATTACCTTTCTCTAAAAATCAAAAAACTCATTTCCAGATTATTTTGATTCCATCCACAAAAGCTGGTCAAGCTGTGCTTGCCTCAATCCAATTCAAACTTTGCCAAAATATGCTTGCTAATGTTTTTAAAAAAATGTTGAGTAAAACCTGTCACCAGGTATTTAATGGAAACAAATTTTAATCCTAAGGACTGTTTGGGGAATTAGTGCTTCATAATTGAGAATCAAATGATCCTCCATCAATTTTAGCTTTCCAGGAAGCCCCAGCATGAATTAATTATAGGGACAGTGCTGGCATTTAAGCCTCAGCCTTAGAACAGAAATAACTTGAGAAATACTGAATTTAACGTTTTTAGGTAAAAAAAAATGCACATGAGCCCACTGCAAAGTCAGGTTATAAGCTGTAGGGGCTTCTTTACATTTCTGCAAGTTAACAAAAAGCTTTGGTTCTTTTTCTTTAAGTTGTAACTTTTTACCCCTTTAGCAAAATATATGAAGTCTTGCAAGGAACAATAATAAGAAGCATGACTCGAGTGTCTAATTTAGAAAGCAACTATTGTGCATGTTCAGATTCTTTTGGAAAGAAAAAATATTCGGAAGGATTTTGGCTTGTGGATTTAGTAGATCTGCAAATCTGCTGCACTGACTGTATATGGGGGATTATTTTAAAGTGCACAAGTCAGAGTTACACAATTCATCTACCACCGATTTCCAAAGAAACTGGAGTTTAACTTCCCATTGTGTCAACAAAAATCTTCCCCCTACTCTTAACAGCAGAAAAGGAGCTAAGGTGCAGGCAAGGAAAACCTGACACTGTTCACCTTTGCATGGAGTTTCCAAATACTGAGAAATATGCAAGTTTCTTCAGCAATTATTATCCCTAGCATCATTAATCTTCATTTATAGAAGTCCTTACTAACATATTGACACGAACAACCCTAATGACTTTGAAGGAGCCCTTACAATTTCAAAGATTGATAATCTACATTTTAAAAAATCTTTACTTTCCTATTGATTTAATCATATTATGCATCAGTTGCACCAAGTTTTAAACCCATCTCTTTTTCTGAAGGCTATTGAAAGAGAAAGAGAAAAGTAAAAGTAAAAGAAAAAGTAAAAAAAAAAGAAAAAGAAAAATAGAAAAAGAAGAAAAAGGAAAACGGAAAAAAATAAAAATAGAAAAAGAAAAAGAAAAAGAAAAAGAAAAAGAAAAAGAAAAAGAAAAAGAAAAAGAAAAAGAAAAAGAAAAAGAAAAAGAAAAAAAGAAAATCAAGAGCAGGAGAGATCATCAATGTGTGAAAAATTGTCTACTGAGCATTCTGCTTTCCAGCCAGACATCAACAGGGTTATAAACAGCTGACTCTGACAGGCCATCTCTAGGCTTGTTGCGCTTATTTCAGGGATACAGAACAAATGAGAAATTCCAAATCAGAATAAAGAAAAACAGATGCTGAGGCAGGGTATGGGGAACCAGGCTCTGAGGTCCAGTTGAGCAACCACTGGGGTTACAAACCGGGATTTCAGATTACAGTTTTTCAGTGTCAGGTGTGTGGGTGCTAAATTCATCCTTCTTTCTCTTGAGAAGACTGATTTGAAGACATAACTACTCCCTTTATCTTGACTGATTATTAAAGTTTCATTAGTCTGGGCAGAAAGTCCAAGAGCTAGACGAGATAAGCACTCATAGTGTTTAAAACAAACCTAAAAGCTCACTTTTTGCCTCACACAGGATTATGAGTTCTCCCACATAGTTCCTGGGTGTGCACATACTTATATTCCATTTATCCTGGCTTCTGGAAAGAAACAGCAACTCTGCTTTTTCTTTTTCATTTTGCTGGAGACCCTGATACTATAGGGATGTGTGCCTTACCCAAGCACATGCACCTGAGCCCACAGTACCAGATCCATTTGTGCTGCAGTAGAGATGAGAAGACAAGTAAGAGTGGCATATCAATCTCCAAAAGGATGTTGTCAAGGTTATGAGTCTAAAAAATTATATATCTTGAGGGTGGTTGAAAGAAATCCATAAGAATATTTTAAGATTGATCCTGATCCTTGTACTTATTGCTAGCCTTTGGAAAGCAAATAAACCTGTTCAAACATAGTGTTCACTGGCAGATATGGCAGGCAGGCATCAGTTCAGCATCACTGCCCGTTTGCTATATCTATCATAGGGAACATGAATTGACCTGGTGACCATTGTATCACAGCCTGTGTTTAAGTGTTCAAGTGTTGGACTGGTCCTTTTGAGAAAGAAATATACTGGTAGCCCCTTACAAGCAGTATTGTGTAGACAAGGGGCTGCCATGAGACACAGTTTCTACCCTGAAACTAAAACTCAAAATTGGTAAGTTTATTTTACATTGATAATGCAATAAGATATTCTAAATAAATTAAGGTTGTGTTCAAATCTAAGCATAGTTTAATATTCCATAAAATACAAGCCAATAAACTTCATATTAAATTTTAAATCCCTGGACAAAATAAAAAGCTACTTAAAAATATGTCTAATCATGAACACTTGCTTGCCAAAAGGAATTTGTTATGGAACCAGAAAACACTCCAGGAAGATAAAGTAATTGAGTATTTTTTGTTTTACTAGATGGAAATCATGACAATTTATTTTCATTTAAAAAATTTCACTCAGAAGCTAAACTTTTTCTTCTGGCCTATCATATAGTTAAACTAAACTCTTTATTTGTGATGCAGAATTGCTGCTCCTACTTGTCTGTGAATTTACACTAAACTAGAAGTCTGAGTGTATGTCTTGCTATTCACAAGAAGAAAATGAACCTTGGTTTCTCCTTGCAGAAGAGTAGCTGCTCTGAGGCCCAGCTGTATGAAGAAGCCACTGAGCTGCTAGTTAGATCACCCTTCCTGGATGAGTCTGCCTTTCTCATCTGCATTGCCAGGGCAGAAGCACTGCTGGCACCAGTGTTGTGATGTAGGATACAGCCCGTGCCTCACATGTGCCTGGAGTTTGGGAATGGGTATGACTATAAAAAGCAAGAAACCCAGTGGTAGTAGTAGGACATTTTCAAGTGATGCTCCTGTGTTTTTTGACATGGAGGGCCTTTCATTACTGCTCATCATCTTCCTTGGCCACCAGGTTTCTTTTCTTTTGTGAAAAGAGTACAAATAATATGTGCAGGACAGTCCTGGAAAGCCTAAGGAACTGACTGAAAATTTTAAGTCTTTGGGAAACTGAGTTATAAATGCAGCTTAATTGTAATAATTTTCCGTGGGTATCTTATTTTCTTTGGATAACTCATAATTTCTGTTTGCTTTGCAAGAGCTTTTAAGTCTTATGTCTAGATTTGTCATATTTTCCTTTAGGAATAAGAACCAAAAAGCCCTCAACAAGGTTTTATATAGTCTAACTCAAGTCCAACATGTGTGTATCTTAGAGAATGTAAACTTATTCTAAGGGATGAAACAAACAAAATCAAAGGTGATATGGTAGGCCAGTGTGGGCAGTACTATGCCTGTTACTGGAGAGGGAGTTGAAGAACTCATAGCGCTTGCAGACAGATGAGGTGGTGCAAGTTTGTTCTTTTGGCTTCTGGCATTCAGCGGGGCTCTGCTAGCAAGTGCAGTAATGCTAACGCTGCACTGAATCAGCATGTGACAGGCTCCCGGCTCTGCCTGACCCAAGGGCTGTGGAATTGATTTGTTCTGAGGAAAGATAATATAGCACTTTGTTAAAAGCTATGGTAATGGCCTCTGTGCATTGCCTCAGTGCCCTCGTATCTGTTTCATGCACAAGGGTTGAAATTCATCGGTGAGTTACAACAGCTGCTTAGATGGCTTAATGGGTGATGTATGTCGTATTTATGGTTTTGTATCACTAGGGTAGTGCAAGGGACTTGAGGCATGCTAGTGAATCTTGTGCAATGCTTTACAAATTCTTAGTATTGTGAATTGCAGAATATATGTAACTGGTTCTACTAATGGGAATCACACTGCAGGTTACAACCATTCGGAAGGGCTGGTGAAGGACTATCAGTCCATTAGTGTCTTGTTATTGCATTAAGACTGTGCAAGTTACTGACAACGTTCAGAAACTTGAGTAAATACCTACAACATATTGCAGCTAAATAATGCTGTCTAGTTCACCTTATTCAGGCAATTTAGGAGGTTGCTTCTCATTTTGGTGTTTGAGATCTACATTCCTAGATAAGTGTCTAGATAAAAATAGCCCTAGCTGATACATGGGAGATTTCTGAAGTATGCAAACTTCTGCGTTTTTGTAGAAGCGCCTTCATCATGAAGTTATAATATTTTAGGATGAATGTACCTTTGCCCTTTCTGTTGAGGATTTTACACTGTGTAGAAGACAGCATTCATAATGAAGAAATAGATGGTGTTTGTATTCAATTTTAAAATAAATAAATACCCTTTGTGTAGAGGACAGGAACTAGATGTTAATCCCTGACAGTGTTCAAGGCCAGGTTGGATGGGGCTTAGAGAAACCTGTTCTAGTGGAAGGTGTCTTTGCCCATGGCCAGGGGGTTGGAACTAGATGATCTTTAAGGTTCCTTCCAACCCAAACCATTCTATGATTTTAGATCAAAGACAACCCTCCTTCCAGCTAAGTAACCACTAGATAGCCACATGCTCCCTCATGTTCTCCTTCCTTCCTGAATGGTAATGGTAAATACCTACTGAAGGTAATGGAGAAATAAGATACGTGGTTTGAACCTTTCTGAGCTGAAGAGGGCACCAAATGCAGACTTTCCAGTTTCATGATATGGGCTGTAATACAAAGAGTAAGCAGCAGCGATACCATCTTTTACTCAGTTTGCAGTTTTTTGAAATGCCTGTACCATAACATTTGGTGAGGGATCTGGCACTGTGGGTAAATTGTACGTGTTCAAGATGCACCTTCTGGATGTGTGGGTCTGTCAAAGGATGTAAGAGTTATTTTGCATATTCCCAGGTTCTTGACTAGAATTAGGTAGGAGAAAACTGCCTAATATTTAGATGAGAGAAGTCACAAGCACACAGAGAGATATGTGTGGATGCCTTAGGAGCTACCGGGTGAGACTGGAAAATGTTGGTGGGTTCTGTCAAAATGTTAGATGGAGGCATCCACTTGTCTGTTGTTGATCTGTCAGTCCTGCATCATCAAAATATTCTGTCATGTTTGCTAAATGTCTCAAACATGGATAAACTTATCTCTTGTGGAAGTTTGTCCCAGAGATAAGTTCTCTTAAATGGGTGTGCTTTGTGTGCAACTTTCACTAATTTAATTCTGAGTGTAATTAACGTTTAAATATAGAAACAAAGGAAGACTATAGTAATTTTAGCAGACATGGAGAAGAAAGATATTAGATGTTCTTATCTAGCTTGGGCATTAATTGAAAGTTTCAGTTATATAAGGATCAGAACCTGATCCAAAAATAGCCATTTGCTTGGAGATAAAATAGAACAGTCAAACACTTTCATATCAGTATCTGTCTCTGCAATCTAAAACATTAATACAATATCTGTTGGAATTCAGTAGATAACATTCTTTGGCCTTCTGCCAGGGTATAAAGGAAAATAATTTTCTTTGATTGCCAAGATGCCAACAGTTCTGATGGTTCACTGCGACACGGGTGCAGAAATTATGGCAATAGCATAGTTATGTCTATTTCTTCTGTGTCCTGCCAGCTCCGTCACAGCAAATGGCTGCCTTAATTTTTGCTCCCATTCTCGTATCACCACTTTGATGATGAAATTTGGCTGTCCTTGAGGCAGCCATGGAGAGAGAAGTTGGAGAGCTGCAATAAGATATCATGCATTTTCCTTCATATTGATCTCTCAAAAGTATTTTGGTTTGGCATACTTTGTCAAGTATTATGGTTTCTTGGTGTTTTTCTAAGACAAGTAAAAGCGAAGTGCATAGCAGTTCTTTATTTTGGGTCTGATCTTGTAATCCCAATGCCAAATTCTTATTAACTTTCTATGAGTGAGTATCCAGGATATTTTCCTTGAGTACATTCAGATTTTCTGTTGTGGTAGAAAGGAGATGATTGTGCAAAAGTTTATATTCTTGTGAAAGTCACATACTTAGTTGATTTTACAGTTAAAAGTGCCAAACTTTTTAACATTTTCAGCTGTTTCATTAATTAGTAATATTATCTTCCCTTAGATAGGTGGCCCAGCACTCAGCTGGTTTTTTAGACCATTTCTGTTTTGGAAGATTAAGCTTTCCCTTGCTTTTTTTTTTTTGTGAGGAAAATATTGTAAGATGTTATGACTGAAAAACCACTGATAATATGCTTGCCCTGCTGTTGCTTTTTCCTACTATGAATAAATGTTGACATTTCCCCAATACTGGAATAAGACCTACATTTCCAGTTTCATCTTCTTTCAAATTATTCCCGTTGATTTGTTATGTACATGAAGTAATGCATTCTGTTAGATTCCTTTAACTTCATACCTAGGAAAACAGAGTGCTTACATTTGCATGCCAGTTTTGACTAAACCTATAAAAAGTAGTATGAAAGAAATTGTTAGCCCCCTAGATAGTTGTCTCTATGCAGTTAGTCTTGGTTTAATAGTACCATTCTCTTAGATCTGCTGATAAGAATTTTCCTTGTTTCATTAACTTGTCAAGTGCTCAATTAATGTAGTATATAGTAGTACTATTGTTAGCATTTCCAGATTTAGAATACAATTTTCTGGGCTTACAGTTTTATTCTGAATTTTTCATCTGCCTAAATGTACATCGTGTCAGAGATAATGTCTTAAATAAACTTTTCCTTTGAGTAGAAAAGAAAAAAAATGGACGTTAGATGCAGTTGTGATCAGGGAGGAAGGGAAAATGAAGAGAAGGAATGTTTAGTGACCTGGAGACTCCTGCCATATACCATGAAGCAGGGTGCTATGCCACAGTGAGCTGATGGGGTTGCTGCAGCTGCCTGTACCCACTCGCCAGCCCCTTCTACCTTTCTGGAAACATTTCAACTCATCCTTCCAGTACAGACAGATATTATAGGAGCTGTAAATGGGAAAATGATTGCAAAATTTTGATCTTAAATATCAGAGTAAGTTTACACAAATAAAACCTTCTGAGGAAATGCCATTTTCTATTTTTATAGAAATACTTAATGCTGATAACGAAACTACTGAGTTACACCAAAAGTGTGAATCTTTATGTGCAGATTTCCAGTGATGGAGTTTACCATGCACTGTAGAAGAGCTGTGTCCCAATCTTTTGATAGCCTTGGAACTCAGATGGTAGGATGACCTTGAGGTATATTGGAAGGTCATGCCTATACAAAGTTTATGTCCAAGACCCTGAAACCAATTTTCTTTGTTGGAGAAACCGAGTAGATTTTTCTCCACTGGTATGACAACTTTATTTTTTCCTGTCTTCTTCCTCAGAGAATCACTCATAAAATTTTATTGGTGTCTGGGACTACCAAACAAGAATATGATTGAAAAGAAAATCTGAATAGTTTACACTTTCTTATGTTATGTTTTCTCCAGATTCAATATTTTAAGATTGTGTCATTTTTACAGGTCAAATATAATGGGTCAATATCACATTAAAATTAGAGCTTTATCCTTAACAGTATCCAGATATGTAAAATTACTGTTATGGCAGGATTAGGGCCAATTCTGTCTTCAAAGTCTAGACCTGGTTTCAGGTATGGAGGCTGTATGTCCCAGTGCTGGTTTTAGGATTTTCTGCACTGCCCCTCAGGCTTTCCAGGATACATTCCATACACTCAACATACATTCCATACATGCAGTGATGACTGCCCCATGCATCTGCAGGTATCTACTGCATATCTCTGTTATCCTGCTCAGGGGATTTCACACACTCAGGTTCAGAGGTTTGTGCCTGGAAAATTGCATTCCATGTGGAGATTATTCCTATAGCATTCAGGGGATATGTTAATCTAACTTTTACCTGCATTAATTTTCTTCTCATGATGTCTGAAGACTATACCCTTCTCTCTTGACACTCTTCACTGACTTTACTCTGTAGCAGTGTTAAGTGATTGCTTGTACAATGTCATATGTTAGAACAGCTGCTCTTTAGTTGTACAAGTGTCAAGGAAATGTTCAGAAATGGTCAGCTATTCTGGGGAATAGCAGGAGAAAAATACTTTATGTGTTTTGGGGTAGCAACTTCTAAAGTTTCTTTCTGAATCAAAATTTTTAGTTCTCTTCTTTGGGGGGCTGAGGGTGATTTGCCATATTAAGGCTCACTGGGACAGCCTTCCACTGTAGTAGAGATTTGTAAAAGAGTCTCACCTTTTTTGGAAGATCTGAGCCCAAGCTGCACACACCAACAACTCCAAAGCAGCAGAATCTGTATCAGTAGGCATGCATTCTCCTACAAGGAAAGGCTGAAGGAGCTGAGCATGTTCAGCCTCAAGCAGAGGTGACTGAGAGGGGCCCTCATTAATGTGTATAAATACCTAAAGGGTGGGTCTTAAGAGGATTGAGCCAGGCTCTTTTCAGTGGTGCCAACCAATAGAATGAGAGTCAGTGGGCAGAAACTGATGCACAGGAAGCTCTACCTGAACTTGAGGAAGAACTTTACTGTGTGAGTTCCTGCACACTGGAACAGGTTGCCTGGAGAAGTTGTGGATTCTCCCTCACTGGAGGTGTTCAAGACTGTCTGGATGCAGTCCTGTGCCACGTGCTCTAGGATGACCCTAGAGCAGGGAGGTCGACCAGATGACCCACTGTGGTCCCTTCTAACCTCACAGATTCTTTGATTCTGTGATATGTGCATGTATATGTGTGCAGAGATTTGAAGAACTTGGATGAAAGCAAGAAATACAATGTCACCACTGATGGCCAAGATGCCATTGGCCTTCTTGGCCACCTGGGCACACTGCTGGCTCATATCCAAATGGCTGTCAACCAGCACCCCAAGTCTCTTTCTGCTGAGCAGCTTTTGAGTCACTCTTCCCCAAGCTTGTATCTATGACTGGGGTTCTTGTGGCCCAAGTGCAGGACTTGGCACTTGGCCTTATTGAACCTCATCCTGTTGGCCTCTGCCCAACGATCCAGTCATTGCAGCAGAGGAGATTTAGATTGGATATTAGGAAAATTTTTTTCACTGTAAGGGTGATTAGGTATTGGAATAGGTTGCCCAGGGAGGTGGTGGAGTTACTATCCCTGGAGGTGTTCAGGATGCATCTGGATGTGGTGCAGTGTGATATGGTTTAGTGGTGATGTAGGTAGGTGGTTGGACTGGATGATCTTGAAGGTCTCTTCCAACCTCAATGATTCTATGATTCAGTGAATAGCTTATGTGGACCATTTTAGTGTTTTTTAAATGCTTATCATTTATTTATGGGAGCTTCACAAAATCCTAAGTGCTTTTCAAACATAACTGGAAACTCAGGGAGTTTTCCACAACAGCCAGCTTTAGGCATCTCTCTCAGGTGCTCTGAAACACCCTTCAGAGCTCATTCCTTAAACAAAGTGGGTACTCAAGATTTTAGTGTGAATTTTTCCCTGATTTCATATACCAAAGAATTTGCAACCTATTGAAAACTTTCTGGAACTTTTGGAAAGTCTCTGAGCAGAAGGACACAGTTTGGATATTGCTCTTTTACCTGCCTAATAATTCTTCTCCTGTGTCAGGGTCATAATGTCCGAATAAAATTATAAAGGTCTTATTTTATTTCTACTGTTCAAATGGAGTCTCATGCTGCAGTTCAGAAGCCAGTGACATCTGGTCTGTGACAGATTCATTTGTATCTCCATATCATTCTGCAAATGTCATTCTGTTGTGTTAAAAAAGATTTGGTTGTAAAACCTGGATTTGACATTTGCTCCATTTCTCCTTGTTGAGGTAAAATATGCAGAAAGTCAGGAAAAAATCTTGAAATTTGCAGAAGGATAATACTGAAATGTTGACCTTCCCATTAAAGTGTGAAAATACCATTTGATAAAGAGATGTCTGTGACCGAGAAAAAAACCACTTCTTCATGTAGATGAGGACAAAACCATGGCATACTTATGGAAGAATGGAGGCTGGCTTGAGGGTTTAGATAACAGGAAGCAGGAAAATCATAAAGGAGCAGTCTGCTTTGTGCAGCTCTCTTTTACGAGGCTTAGCAAGAATTCTGTCTGTAGTGATGAGGAGGCTGCGGCAGTAGCTGCCAAGTCTGTCTTGTTCTTTTTTTCCCCATAGATTTGTATGACTCTTGTACTCAAATTGTTCTCAAGTAAAGGCAGTAGACTTAGAATTCTTTTTGCAAAATACTTCTGGCTTCAATATCAAGTGTCCTTGAATGGCTGAAGTATAAAGCTGAATGTGTGGGTTATTCTGGGTGAATGCAGAGCTGTGAAAGGATATGCCAGAGAAAAGTGCTCTGTTAAGACCAATACAAATCTTGAGTGCATTGTGCCATTGTATTTTGGGTCGCAAGTTATTAGAATTGCTTCAGCTGAGTCTGTGCTCCAGGACCATGTGTGAGAAGAGATCTAGGGCTCGTAGGAGCCTGGATGAGTTGCTAGGAATGTCAGAATTGTTCTGAATCCAGAATTTGAACCCAAGACTATATATGTGTCTGATGGGAGGCGAGCAAGGATGAAGCAGTTAAGCTTGTATTTCCATCTCAGTGAAAAGAATGAATCATACAAAAGTCTGAAATAATTAGATTCCTCTAGTGAGCTGGAAGACTAAGGAAAACCAAAGTAAAGTTTTAAAAAGATGACACGTATCAGAAAGTATTGTACCTATGAACAACAGGATGAAAAGATTTTTAAAGTAAAATACTTATGTAAAGCTTTGCTCAGTTTTGTTATGTTATGTAAATTTAAGATTAGAAAAAAAGATTACTGGTGCTAAACTTTCATTGAAGATGCATTGGCATGTGTCAGATTAACTGTGGAAATTTTGTGAAATGGAACACAGAAGGTGTGCTAACTGCCAGACACCGGAGAGTGGAAAGTAAATATATTTCCAGTGAGTGAATATTGACAAAATAAGCATCTGGAAGAAATGTGAATTTTGGATTCTTAATTGCATCATTCACCCCAGAACATCTGCCGAAGATATTAACAGCAAATATAACTGTATCTGAGAGAAGGTACAAATTTAAATAAGGATGGAGGAAGAGTAATACTGTGTCATCTCCTTATGCTGCTGTATGCTGTGCATATGAAGGCTGTGTAAATCTCTCTCCTCCATTCAGTTTTGGTTCAAAAACACCTTAGGAGAATAAGAACAGAGTTTCCGTGCCTATGTTTACCTTTTCAGAACATGGGAAAATCCAGAAAGTCTAATTTTTCATAAGTAAATAATCCATATTTTTGCATATTTCATTGCTCATCATAATAATATATAGTATACTAGAAAGCTGGGTTGCAGAAGACAAGGAGTATCCTGCAGAGATTATGCCCTGGAAACATCTGAGAAAAGGATTAACCTTTCATCCTAATTATGTTACTCCTGTTCATAGTATAGTTCAGATGAGCACAAAGGCTTCTTTACTCTTTGGTGTCACATCTGCCATGGAAACTGCTCTTGGGGAACTGCAGGAATGAAGTGCAGTGAGGCCCCCAGCCTAATATTAGAGAAGAAGTTGGGATGGGATGTAAACAGCTATGAAGTGGGGAATTAAGAGGAGCCCCATTATGCCAAGTGCAGGGACAGTGCTCACCAGTCCTCTGTCATGCCTTGCTCAGCTTCTCAGTTTTTGGCCTGCATCATTAGATGTGCTTTCTGCTAAGTGATTTAAGGATGGCAGATATTTCCCACACTCCCTCTGTCACAACATTACTGTAATTACATTTTCCTGGGTTTAACCTAAAAAACAGCTTATGTAGGAGACAATGACTGAAGAAAAGAGCTTAGCTACCAGAGACAGGTTAGGTATATTGTACTTCACAAATCTGAAGTAAAACCTAAATGTTAGAGAAAAAGGAACAATTTTTAAACTGGTGTAATTTTAAATTTTCTTAAAAAAAATAAATACCAGAAGGTCCACGGCATATTGGTGACTGTAAAAATGCCACATTCTAGAACAACTGTTCTTTAGCTATAGAAGTACCCAAAAATATTCAGAATCAATCAGCTATTTTTGGAAATAACAAAACCCAAAAAATCTTTTAATTATTTTGAACTCAGATCTCCATTACTAGATTATTAACATTTTACGTTCATGTTATAAGCATTTAAAACTTGAGTTTTTGCTGAAAGTTGGAGCAAAACTAAATTAGAGTGGTCTGAGTGGCACATGGAAATCATACTCTTGTTTTTTGCAGTTCATGTGGTTTATTTTATCACAGGCAATATTTTACCCTCATTCTTTTTTTTTGTTTTTTTAAATAAACATTACTAGTCTGTTGACTAATATTGACAGCAAGTACTGAAGGTACTTCTAAAAATAATGAATTTTTTGAAGCAAATACCTTTCTTAAGCCTAATTCTTGATTCTATTTTCAAATATAACTTAGTCTAATAAACATTTTTATCCTGTATATACAGTAAATCCTGTGAAGAAATCACATTCAAAACTATCACAAACAGTGGTGAAGGAAAATAATACGAAAAGCTCCACTTTATCAAACTGATCTTGACTGCCAGAAAAGCTGTCCTAAAAATCTGTTCTATTGTCTGGACAGATCTGTAGGAGTGATTATAAACTAGTTTGCTCTTCTGCTAGGTTCTAGGAATACAACAGTCTAAGTTTAAGCAGCAATATGACCCACACTAAAATTATGAGAAAATGCCAAATTATGGTTTATCCTAATGGAGTCATTGTAGGAGAAGAGTGTTAAACTATAAAATATTACTCCATTTTTGTAACAATGATCACTGGGGAGTAACAATTTCAATAGTTCTTAATGAAGTTTTTGTTTGGCATTTATTTTGTACTTTATTTTATGGAAAAATCTCCTAGGTTCATGCATAGCAAGAACGAATGATTAAGGAGGAGATAGATGGGACACATGAGATTTGTTTCTTATAGACAACCTGCACAAAAATGTGGAAATGTTATTTTACAGCTATAGAATGGGATTTATAAGCTTCAGACTGTTTCTGTGTCCCTTTATTAAAGTGAGTTGTCTACAACAAGGAAATAAATCAATGTTAAATTCTAAATCCAGGAAGTCTATTTGAGTCCTCTAAGTTTCAATTTTATTTTCTTAAATGAGAATGTTCATTGTTTAAAGAGAGCTTGGAAAATCAGTCTAGATATGCTGCTGCCATAGCTAGTAACATTTTAAAAGCTCCTGAAATAATAGCTAGGGGAGTTCATTCCTCAAATGTCCTTTTGCTTCTTCCTTTGACTTTAGTCTTATATTTGGACCTGAAAGTCAATCCTCTGCTGAGTCCTGGCAAATATCTGAGATCTTAGAGTTCAGCTTTACAGTGGAGGATAAATCAGTGGATATATTTTAGCTTGCTGTAGTTACAGACATATATTAGCAGTCCTAGAACAGACGTGGTCGTAGAGCACTGACCTTCTGTTAGGCCTGTTTCATTACTGTGGTAACGTCAGATTCTCATGAGGGCAATCTCCCAGAAGAAATTACTAGCCAGGGGCCAAGTCATGTCTCTGCTGATGTAGCTTTTTCCCTTGAGAAGGGATCTAAACTTGACCATTTAAAATTCAGGTATTACCTCCTCGGGATACCTTCTTTTCTAACTATGCATTGATTATACAAAGATGTCCAGCTTAGATTAGATGCCAAAGCTTTAGTTATCCAAGTATGGTGAAATGTGTCTTTTGGGAGAGAACAGTGGATACTCCACTTTATTTATTGTTCTAATAGTATGATAAATGATGGTGTAAAAATTCAGAAAGTGAATAAAAATGTCAAGATGCATTGCTGTATTAAAATTTTGGTTCCTTCTGCTTAGAGACAATTTCTTATATGTCCTTGACTGCACAGGTGTGTATGTATGTATGTATAATAGAAAAAAATTAGCGGGGACAGAACTCGAGCAAGTCTCTCCATTTTGCAGGTTCAGATGCTGCTGTGCATTACTTTGGGGGTTCTGAACCACGCTTGCATTGCTGAAATTTGGTTTCTGTTCATTCAGCTGACAACATATTCATGTCATATCTGTGTTACTAGACTCTAGAAATGACCGTATGGGAAAGGAAATGTGGATGAACTTATCACTCCCTTGAAGAGGTGAGACAGAGGATCAGAAATAATCAGTATCCGTATTATGCAGCATATTTGCTGAAGTAAAAATCCAAGCAAAGAGCAGTCCGTAACCACAAATATCAGAGTAGTTGTGTGTGAAATAAAAGGAAATTCACAGTTTCTATGTTTACTTTTATATTGTAGGTCTTGTTCCTTAGAAATTGTAGGTGCCCAGCCATAATATAACTGCTAGGCAATGAAATACTTTCACATTATGAATTAGCAGTTAAAACAAGGCTGTACCAGTGAAGTCAGAAAAGGCTTGCTTACTCCACTGCATCTTCAGTTTCTGATTTCCCCATCTTTATATTTTGTTTCGCAATGCTCTGCTAGCTACAGCTGCACCTGGAGTATATGTGCTAGGATTGTTCTCAAGTTTTACCTGACTTGTGAGCCCTGTGAAGGTAAAACTCCCCCTAGATTTGTGTATGCAATCAGACAAGGTACCTCATGAATGGCGTTTTGTCAAATCCTACAGCGTACCCACTTGCTGTTCAGCTTTTAAGGTGGTGAATTGAAGGGAAAGGCAATTCTTGTTTTGTGGCAGTCTCCCACATGCTAAAGAAGATTATGCTTGGCTCCCTTCACAACATACCAATGCCATGGACCTGGACAGTTATTTAATGCTCATCTCTATTTTCTAGTGTGCATTTTAGAATTAAGGCAGTAAAAAACATTTGTCGTGAGACAGTGTAGGATATTTTTAAGGAACAGTGGGTAGTTGGTTATTTCCCAATAACAATTTCATCTAACCATGAAAAGAGGCATGACCTACAGATATTTATAAATGACTACTCATCTGTTGTCATTTTTGACATGTTGTTTGGCATTGGAAGACAAATACGCTGTACTACTCTGTATGGTACATGGTGTTCAGCTTCATACTTGGGACTTTAAAAAAGTATATGCACACTTGCCCACAAATAACAACTGCTTCTCAATCTACTCATCTTTCAGTCATTTAACTAAAATTCACTCTTCAAAGAGATCTGAGGGTTGAAGTTTTAAGGTTCTAATGTTGACCTCTGTGAGGAAAATCCTACATTAAAGTAGAAAAATATCAAAGACTATGAAGCCATAAAAATGTATACAGCAAGTACATGGATGCTATCATTTTATGTGCAGATAGTAATTTGCTAATACATTAAGTGCTTCTTTGCAACTTCCTGTTAGCAACATTTTATTTAAAATTTAACCAAATGTAACCTTTTTTATTTTTTTATTTTTTATATTTTTTAATTTCCATTGCTCCCTGAGGGCCAGCCCTCTCTTTCCCCGTGCCCCCACCTCACCCTTTCACAGTGGTGAGAAAGATACGAGAACTGTGGATGCCATTCAGGCTTTGCCTTTGGCACGAGCAGTCTTGGGCACTGACATGACACTTTGGAGGGTGTTGAGGGAGCATTGCTTCAGCTCTTGTGGAGGCAGAATGGATCTGGGTGTTGGGTAACACGGCAGAGGAGGAGCTGTGGGAGCTGGACCTGGTGAGGGGTGGGAAGCTTGCCTTGAACGGCAGCCACTTCACCACCCCTTTCACCAGCACCAACACAGCACTGTAGCCTTCCTTCTGCTCCATGGTAGGAGGCATAGTTGCTTGGCTGTGAGTCTCTTGTTCAATGCAGAAGGCTTAACCCATCTGGCCTAATGTAAAATTAGATTACTAATAATTTACATCCTACTCCAGATGTGCTTTTTATGGTCCTGGAAAGCTCATGCCCAAGAGCTGCCCAGTGAGCTCTGCTGTGCTCTGCACTTGCATCTCAGCAGTGGTTTGGATACACAAGGTGCCTGGCTTATTTAATGGAGGACAGTAACAAAAAGGGATCATGAACTGGCCTGGCATGACCTCGTGCATCCCTGGATGCACTGTATGTGCTTCCATAGACATACAGGGTGAAATGCCAAGCATGAAGCCATGTCTTCATTCTCCAAAAAAGTCCCTGAATACTTACGATGTTTTTTCCCTATATCTTGTTTTTTAATAGGTTTCTTTTGAAGGTATGAAATACTTCAGATGCTTTTATCACCTGACAGTTTTTACAAAGCACGCTTCCGGAGTTATAGGAACTGTGATATTTTTGCAGCTTCTAGCTTTGGATAGCAACAAGATTGGTGTATATGCTTCCTATCAACAGCTTCTATTAACCAGAGTTTCTTCAGAAACAAATGCCAGGGAGTCTGCTAGGAACATCTTAAAAGAT
The DNA here is from genome assembly GCA_013398125.1 of Aegotheles bennettii. Lineage (NCBI taxonomy): Eukaryota > Metazoa > Chordata > Aves > Caprimulgiformes > Aegothelidae > Aegotheles > Aegotheles bennettii. The sequence continues at coordinate 310,055 of VZRW01005039.1, forward strand.
ACCTTTTCAGCAAGAAGAGCTATCGGAAAGTATTATCTTCTGGGAATCCTGGAGCAAAAAATATTCTTGATTGCACAGCTCTGAATGGTTCTCCTGGCAGTTTCCTCTCTTTTATTTTGCTTGTTGAAGTGTGCTTTCTCTTCCTCTGTCTTGAAGAATAGCCAGTCTCTTTCCAGGCCATCCAGTTTCAGTTCATAGACTCTGTCTAGATACTCAATGATTCATCATGCCCATGGCTTAGAGACTTGCTATGTATATGGAATCAATAATGTGGTAGGAAGGTTGTAGCAGGGGAGATCAGTCTAAAAGAGGGGATTTCACAGAACTAGACATGTGCCTTGTTAGCAGTTTTTTTCTAAAGGCCTGAGTTAAGTTCCTCCCCTGACTTTTGCACTTCAAAGAACTTGCCTGAGGCTCTACAGAAGCAAGCTGAAACTTAAAATTAAGATCTTTCTTTCAGATGATGAACTGTGTGCTGGCACATCCTACAGATTTTCTCTTAACACATGTGAGGGAGTCTGAAGCACTGAGGGGAAGTCCTGGAAGGCAGGGGTGGAAAAGGAAAAAGAAAAATACCCCACAATTATGTAGTTTTCAGAAAGGTGAGTGTGCATACGTGTGTCTCCAGTTTGTGGGAGGAATATTTCAAGGTACATTTGATAATTTGGTTTAATTGGCAGATTAAGTAAAAATGCATTGTTGAGCTGCTAAATGGAATGTTATGTGTTATAAAATATATTGCAGAATTAAAGAATCTTTACATTAGTACAGAGATACCATTCTATCCAGACATGAAAGTAGATACGGCAAAGTAAAACAAAGCCAAAACAAACCCTAAAAGAAAAAAATTGACACAGCAACTAAAACTCTATCTGTAAAAAACAACTGGCCAACTAACTGATCAAGCAAGCAAGGAAGCATGCAAAAATCTTGGGGAGTTTTCAAGATGTGGAATTTCAAAAATTAGATGCTTTTTATAGATAAGTTATGTTAGATTTCATCACATTTATGTGATGAATGTACATGCACGTATGAATGTAATAAAGTATTTTCAGAATCTTACAGTATATTTTGATTTAAATATCCTTTTAGATGAATGGGTGCACAGATGTACATAACTACCTTTCTGTATAGAAGAGGTATATAGAGCAACTCAGTATTACGAATATTATGTTTGGAAAAATTCTGTGCAGTGGGAATCTTGAAGTTGGCAGAATTTTCAGAAGTCCACCTTTACCTCACTGAGTAGTTCCTATCAGGTCATCACTAACATTCCAGATTGCTTCTGTTATAGTGTCTATACTAGGTTTGATCAACTTAATAGTTCCTCAACACAGATATTAACAAGCAATGTTCATATTCATCCTTAGAAAAATGTGGTTTTTTGCTTCTTGCTTTGGAAGTAATTGTTCTCACTTTACTCTTCTTTTTTTTGGTGAAATTTACTTAAGACTTTCCAAATAGCTTGTTGCTTTTCTAACCTAGAAGAATCTTAGCATGAAGTGAATAAGGGGCATTGAGCATGTTTTTAAAAAGAAAAGCAGAATAAAACATAAAGACTTTGATAATGGAATTCATGGTGATGTTCATGTGTTTAAATATGACTCAACCTTATTATTACTGAGATCTATTACCTAAATAAGTTTCTTCACCTTAATAAATAAATAAATACATTAACTGTGAAGCAATATCACACATAAGGAGCTAGATGTGTGTTGAGATGGAAGCAGAGCACAGGAACCCAGTTGCATTCTTCTTTGGGGAAACCATGGTTGTCCTTCCCTTGGCTTCAGCTACTGTCTCCACAGAGGCACCTGAAGTCCGCATAGGTGCTTGAGTTCTTTTTTAATAAGCTTGAAAAGCCTGAAAGCAGGCTGTTCAAAAGGACTATTGAGTTTACCTCTTCACCTTGTTACAGTAATCCTATTTCAGAGACTCCCATACACAGCAGTATTCTTAAGACCTTACTTCAAGTGAGGGTTGTGTGCCAGAGAGTCATTTAAAATGCATGGGGTAGAAAAAACCTTTCATTTCTTCTTTTTCTGATGCATCCCTGAGAACATGTTAATTTGTCATCTATTACAATGTGCCCTGAGACCATTTGGGTCAGTTGGAAAGAAAAGACAATTAATAATGAGAGTCATTTAAGTAAACAGGGGAAACATATTCCCCATAGATTGTGTAAACTACAGACTTCTGTAGTTACTGAGACTGAGGAAAAAGTGTGGGGTTTTTTGTATTCTGTCAGATGGCGAAGGCTGCTCTGAGACGTGCTACTGCTTCTCGCTGAGTCGAGCTATTTGGCAGAAGGCCCACAGAGAGAGTAGGAGAGAATAAAAAGTCTTTGTGCCAAATGTTCTTTTGAGTGCCTGAGAGCTGGATTGGTCTTTTTTCTCCATGAAATCATATAATTAGTAATCTCAAACCTCAGCTTGTTAATTCACAAAATGTCTGCACACTTTAATACATTGTTTGCTTAACATGTTTGATAACAACCTCAGAGATACTGGCGCTTTTGACTTCTTGTAGTATTTACAAACTGCACCTCGCCCTGGGTGTTTCTCTGCCAAATCTACACAGGCTCATCTCATGGATGGTGTCAGCCCACAGCCTCTGGAGAAGAAATGCAGGAAGCGTCTTGCCTGCAAAAAGCAAAGTGGCTCCATTTCTAGCCTGTAGGGAAACACGCAGCCTTTGCTGCTGTCAGTGTCCTCTCATCTGCTCTGCAAATGGGGTGGCTACAGTGGAGTGATTCCACCCTGGGCACCTGTGGAGGGAGGCATGAGGGACATGGCAGGCTGGCTGCAGGTAGGGACCTGAGCTTGTCATGAAGACTGGGCAAAAGTGCAGAAGCCTCTTCTCCTCTTCTTCCAGTGGATAAACATACAAAGAGCTGCAAGATCCCGAATGATTGCTGCTTGTGATTTTGTCTCCGAACCCTCTGTGGTTTTGTGAACCTAACGATGATCTGATTTCAAAATTGAAAATGGAACCTAGGGCGGGCAACCCTCTAGGCTGAGAGGGGATCATGTGAAGAAGAGAAATTTTCCTTAAGGCTACTTGAAAATTAGTTGTGTTTTGAGTTCCTGTGTCTTTGGATAAAAGTTTGGCATGAAGGTGTCATTTGTAGGCACTGCCATAAAAAGCCTGACTTTTGTGAGAGAGGAGATAAGCTTATTTGAGTAATCTCACTCCTGGCAAAATACTGATTGAATAAAATTAGCCTCAGTAAGGCCAGGAGAACAGAGTCAGATGGCTGCAACCTCTCCAGGTCCAAGAGATCCTACATGAGGTGCTCCATCTGTGGTTTTCTGTTTGTAAAGATAGTGTGACCAGCTGAGACTGTGCCAACTTGCTGTGTTATTCCAATAAATCTGTTTCTATCTTAGTGGAGAAAACTCAATCTTCAGTCTGTTTCAGTGCATAGATAGTGCCATGGGAACATCTGAGGCTTGATGTCAGGATCATTAGTGAGCTCTTCTCAGGGGAATTCTTACATTGTAGTTTTCCTTGATTTTTTTCCAAAAGGGAAAAATAGTCTTCCCACACAGATGGCTATAGCTGGTGGCTGGCAGAGAAGCTGATGGATGAGATTTTTCTTTGGCGCTGTGCAGAAAAGTGCGCTTGGAAATGTGACTGTGGCAACCCATTCATTAGCTCTGTTTTTAAAGGCTACCAGAGATGCTGTCTGAATAGTGTTGTCATATGGACTCCGCTTGCAATCCTTCACTCAAATAGACTAACCGGGTTAATTGCATGGTAGAGGCAGCCTGATGAGAGAAGCTGGGCTAACATCTGCAGGATAAACACTTACCAAGAATTACTTTTGTTATTTTAAAGTATGAGAAGTGGAAACACCACTTTGAATCCAAGAAGCCTGAGAGGGGCTGCAGTTAGCAGGATCTTCTGTGTATGTGTTGTCTACAGGTGGCAGTGCAAAAATAATCCATCCAAGCAATCAGCTCTGGTTTTTAAAAACTGACCTGAGAACCTGTCTCAGGATGCAGGAAACATCAGAATAAAAGAGATATGAAAAGCAGTGCTGTACTTTTAAGCTAAACTGATTCTCCACTGGTGTAAGTAGAGCATAGTGAGTGACTTGTTTGGACTTTTCTGTGACCAAGGTGACCAAGTGACTTGTAATGGCTATAGCTGAGATGCAAGGCATGGAAATGTGAATGTAGTAAATAAGACCTCAAAGTCCTTTCACTAAGATGTGTTTCTAGGGGTTTAGGAAATGTTTACATGGGAAGGAATGGTCCACATCACAGCATTACCCAAATCAAGCAAAAAAAGTGGGTCTGCATGGCCTCTGGGGTGGGATGGACTGCTGTCATCAAACAAAGCAACTCTTCTGCTTGCCTCACTGCAATGTTTTGGCATGTGCCTCTCTACAGCTATTGATCAGCTGATCTAGCAGGTAACCTGCCTAACATGAGAAAATTATCTTGACAGTCTGTGTACATTTCTTAGAAGCAAAGTCTGAGAGTTAAATGTGATTTTGCCAAATGCTGCCTCTGTCTTACTTGCTTTTTTTTTTCTCTCCAAAAGGTTTCTAATGCTCACATCTGTTAGTAGCTAAGTAGATGTGAAGCTGCTGCAGCTCCTTATCTTCAGGTTCTGCCAATGGTGAAGCTGAGCATGTGTGCTCCTTAGACGCGTATTGATGAACACATAGACATGCAGACTCACACATGCGGAGTATACACAGAACCAGCCACACAGATCAATGTAGAGAGAACCAATCACTTTTCCTGACACCCACATTGATGCACACAGCAATCACGAAACAGGCGGCCCACTCCTCTTCTCTGGCTCATCAGAATTGAAGTCTGCGAGTTGAAGGAGGTACATATATATACACACACACAAAATTAATCACTCCAGTAGCTGGTCTTAGACACTCAGCCTGACTGGTAGCTGGTCCAAGGTGCCCCAATATTGCCAGTTGCTTTCACTTGGATTTATGAGCACGAGGTTTGTGATCCCACACCAGTTGCAGGTAATCAGATCAGATTCTGTCATGAACTAGTCTTGCCTGAATTTCTGTAGCATTCATAAGCACCGACTCAGAGAAGAGAGTTCATCCACAAAAATGACAGAAATGAGATTTAATGAGAATATAGGACAGCTTGCAGTAGTTGAGCACAAGTCTCAACCAGACAAGTGTACTGATCTGTTGCTCTTTATACTTTACTGGACCCTCTTATCCTGTCCCCTTTATTCACTCATGCTTGTTCCTTCTCAATTCTCCATGACCCCTCCCACTCCCTGCCTGCCCCTGGTCCTTCCACTAAACATCCCATGATGAGTCTTACATGTTTTCACAAAATGTCTGATGGCAAATTTTACACAATCCCAAAATTCTGTTTCCCCTTTATCCAATAACATGTCCTATACCCCTGCAGGCAGTAACTGCTTTTAATCTGCAAGGCTTTCTGGGAAGGCAATTTCTTGGGTTGGCTTATTTTGGTGAGTTTCTTATAAGGCCCAGGGGCTAATCACTCCTCATGGATGGCACTGGGAATGCCAGGTCAGGGTACTCAATCGGTGCTCGTTAGCATCCTGGGCCCCCTCTGGACCCCAGGGTCTTTGTTTTTAACCAAGGACAGTGCAAAGGTAGGGGTCTTTTGGCACACCCTCATTTCTAGGTATTTAGAAAAGGGATCATGAAGAGGTTTAGAGAGCACCTTCTCCCTACAGAAAATTCTCTCTTTAAAAATAACGTTTGGTATTTTCTTTTAGTTATGCTCTAGTTTTGAATTATGTGAATGTTTTAAGTGTATGTGTCATCAATGGAATACATTGCTAAATAAGTTTTATAAGAAGCCATGTGAAATGTAATGATAGTGTAGAATAAGACAGCAAAAAATATCATTTTTTCCTGCTGATTCTATAGCACAACCCCATGTGTTAGCTGGAAAGTAAAGCAGCATGAGTGCCTTTCCTGAGATGCACCACAACTGTAGTATGCCTCATTGTCACCACTGAAGACACAGGAATTACTGCTGTGTCTGTAATTGATTTTTCAGTTCACTGGCCAAACAGGAAGGAAAAGATCTCATAAAAGCCTCAAGTAGTTTTTTTTCCAAATTAAATAAAAGATTTTGTTTTGTTTTGATCATTTGTATAACTTTATCAATCTTTTTAGTTTGTCATAACAATAAAAAATACTGTTAAAATAAACTGAAAAAAAATCTGGAACCAATACTTTTAGGTTCAATGTTTAATGAAATTTGACTAGATTTCAAAAATGGTTACATTGCTTGGATACTATATTTCTAGTAAATGAACTGTTCAATGAAAAACATATGACAACTGTAATGATGGTTTAAAACATGATTTAATAATCTTAATTCATCATATTTTTCAATCACATATGTAGACTATATGTTACAATTTGCTCAGTCACTGTAGTAGGTGTTACATGTGCAATGACCAGAATAAATATCTCAGTTGCAAATCCAGATATCATCTTTGTTGAAAATACAGAATTTTAGCTCTATCATTGAAATTCTGATCCAAAACCACTGATCAAATCAAAAGCATTGATTTCAAAGGATTTTAAATCCAATCTTTAAAGGTCATGTTCAGGAAGGTCAGTGTGTATCTACCAGTGCTTCTTTGGGAATCAGTGTCTTGTTGCATGCCAGAGGTAATGTGATTATGACTTGTATGGGAGACGCCTCTGCTTTTCCTGTTGTGCGTGCTGCCAGTTCTCCCTCTGGCCCATGGAGCTGAAATGAGGGTGTGCTTTGTTTTGTGTTACCACAGGCAAACTGAAGCTTGTGTTCCCCAAATGTTGTCTGCTTTCTTCCCAATTACACTAATGACTGGTCAAATCAAAGATTTCACCTCTAACAAAAAGCTTCACGTTGCTTATATTATTGGATCACACAACTGCAGCAATATCACCATCACTGTTGATAGAGTATGAATAAACCAAATTCAGGTTTTTTCTTACCAGATGTTAGGTGGGTATAACAGAAGATACTGAAAATTATTGAAATTAATTGAATGAAGGAACTGGAGAATGTATTTCTTTTCATATATCTGTCTGATGTTTAAACAGAGAAAGCTTAGATGGAAATTCTGGTTTAGCTGTGATTACATAAGGTTTTGATTGCTTAGGTGTGGCAACTATTAACTCTTATTAAACTATTGAAAAAATGTAACAATACTCTGCATGTGTGTGTGTGCGCACACATGTGTGCGTTTTTGTGTGTGTGAGAATTTGCAAGTTTATTTGTATCCTTCCTATCTCCAGTGGCACACTGGGACTGATACATAACATGTAATAGAGCCTTTTTGATGTTTTTTCTCCCACTGTTTTTACTGTGGCTACTGCAGTGATGGGGAACCTGAGGACAGAAACAGCCTGTGACTTTGTTTCATCTAGTCCATGACACCATGATTTCTTCCTCTTTGTTAGTGGCCAGTGTATGTGTTAATACATGACCTGTGCAACTTTCAGGAAAGAAAAGATTCAAATGGCCAAACAGATAGGTGTCAGATTTGGACATGAATGTTTAAGTGACAAGGTTAGGAAACAACAATCATAACAAATGATGAAATTCAGAAGATTTTCTCCAATTTAATGCTAGGTTTGTCTATAACACTACACCAACTATCTTATATTCATATTTGTGAGTTGCAGAATAATAACCTGGAACAGTAACTTGCATTCTCATGTGGAACAAACTTCCCATAGAAGTAAAGGAATAAGGGCCATAGCTTACTGCCAGATGCACTGTGCAAATATGACTGCAATTTCATTCACTTGAAGGAAGGAAATTTGAAGTTGTCATGAAGGAACAAGAACAGGCAGAATTTATATATATTTAAATGTCTTTAACTCTTTAAGCACATTAAATTTTATCTAAAATGAGTAATAATAATTATTTAGCTTCATTTTTTCCAGGAGCATGATTGTGAACACTGATTTATGAAGGTAGCTATTGGTGATTTCACTGCATGAAAAATGCTATAAAAGTGGCAGGTTAATTACAGGATATACTGTTAATGGGTGAGTTATGGTTATGTCTGTTTTCCAAGTTATGCTGTCATAATACAGTGCTACATCTTCTGGAACATAATGTGTAAGTATACTATGTTATGCATAATCATCAGGAAAACTTCACAGTCTGTACACATAGATATCTCTAAGACTCTTTCTTCAGTACTTCTTCACATTGATTTCAGGAAGGATTGCTTGCATTAACAGAGAATGCAGGACTCAGTGTTTGCAGTGGTTTTGAATAATGAATTTCTGTAGGATTCCAGAAATGACATTCAGTTCCTCAAACATTTTCTGCAAAGCAAGCAGCATGCTTTGAAGTCTAGGAGAAAAAGAAACAAAACCAAAATGTGAATCTCCTAAAGTGCTGTCCTCCTTTCGTGGAATAGTTCAGTGGCTTAATGAGGTTAATTTTTTATTACGTTGTGGGAAATCCTTTATCTACTGTAGAGAGGCTTTCATTTCACGTGTATGTGACAGATACTGTACTTACTGCACTGGAACTTAATTATTTGATAGCATAAGGAACTGAAATCCCTTCATTTCCTCTCAAGGAATATTTGTTGCATACTCTAGATGGTAAATAGAAACTAGAGGATGGTTGGCCTAGATTTTCAGTGTTTGAAATATCTTTGTATACTTTTCTAGGTTGTTTTGATTTTAAACCTAGAAAATTTCAAAGCAGCTTTATTAAAGATTTTCAAAATACTATCAATAGTGTGTGATTATTTTTTGTTCTCTCCCATTTTCCACATATCTTTTCAACCTTTGAAATGCTTTCTGTGTTGTACATGAATTTAAGTGACCATTTCATTTAATGACACTCTTTTCCAATAAAAGCCTTAAAATGCTTGATTTTCTCTGCCTAACTACTACAGACCAAGTCTTTCAAAAGTTTTATTTCAGTATGAAAATTTTCCTCATAGCACTTTACAGCAGCTCTTTGATCTGGCTTCTATTCCAGTTGGCTATTGGTGCACATAGTACTTTTTTTAGCAGGTATATTATGGCATTTCTGTAGATTTGGTAGAGCTGTGTCAAGCTATTTAGTAAGAGAGAGAAGGCAACATTTTAGGATCAGTGATACACATCAGAATACAAATAAGGACTGAAAACTAATATAGTGAAAAATTAAGTGGGATGAAGTTCACATTCTACCACTAAATTTACTTTCACTTGTAGATTCAGTGCCTGTTTTTTTTATGTACCTTTTATGTACAATAAAATACAAATTAGTGAATTCATGTTAGCATGTGTGGGTATAGGGTGTCTAATTAAGGTGAGCTTACAAAAGGGGTATGTATTCTACTATATGTTATACATTTGAAATATAACCTAGAATATTTTTTTACCATATTCTCAAATAAAAAACCATAACATTCTTAATGAGAAAAATTAATGTATTTATTTAAATGTTTTTATTGGCATATATACTAGTGAAATTGTTTGGAAAATACTGAAAAGTAATTTTTACAGTAGACTGTGTGGTGGTAGATGTAAAAATATTTGCTTATCATCAAAGGTATGAAACACCAGAGACTGCAGAGTTCAGGTAGTGTGGATTGCTTTTCTCATCCTTTATTGAATTAAAAAAATAAAAAGTTAAAAATCAAAGAAAAGCATTTTTATGCAAAAAAGGTTTTTTCTTTCCTAGATTTCTGATTTATGTGTAACATTTCAGTGTATCATAATATGATGGATCATAGGCTAATGGCTTGTATTGTGTTACATCATTCTAGCTGTTGTACAGCATGATGTGATAGAGCATAATCTAACCTGACATAGTATGATGCAGTGAGAGATGACAAAGATCACAGACTGTTCAGTGGACTTCATTCTACTGAAAAATGCATAATTCAATGAACTCAGTGTTTAGTAGTTTATGTTTTGTTGATGAAGACCTAGGGTCTAATCGCTGCCTGTGGCTTTTGCCTCTAGGCACAGTTTTGGGACCCATGACCTACATCAGGTTTGTTTTCCTTCCTTTAGCCTTTTGGGAGTTGATACTATGCAATAACTACTGAGTGGGTCCAGGGATCAGTGTTGGGCTCCTGAAAGCCTGTTAGAAGGGCCTTCTCCTCGAGAAATCTCTCATTCATTGTTGGCCATTAGGGATTTAAAGGTAGCTGAAGTGTTCAATACATAAGGTTTACATAAATCTTGCAAAAAGTTACACAGCAAAAGAAATACAGGACTTAGGGGTACTGTTAAAACACATATTACTTTGCGTAATTCATATTCCTCCCTATACAAGGTAGTAGGTTAATACGAACTAAAAGTTCAGATTTCTTTATCTCTTCCTTCTGATGGAAATGAACTGTTTCCAGAAATAACTGGTCTTGTATCAGTAACCTCTGAAAGTTCTGTTAAAATGATTTTTCCTGAATTCCAGATCCTTTGGCAGCTAGCTACTGAACCAGAAAGGGTAGTTTGGTAGGTCCCCTCACAAAATTGGTCCTACCATAGGACTCCTGTAGCATGATTCTGGTGATCAGTTAGAGCAGCGTGGGTGGGGGTGATGGGTACTGTATGTGGGATAATGAAGATTGTCCTATTGCCCCCTGTCTTTGAAAAACTTTGATTCCCTATGTTACCAGACTTCCTTTGTGCCAGGCAGAAAGATTTAAAATGTGAACTCTTAGTAGGTTTGATTTCTGGTTTTTGTTTGAGGGCTATCCTTGTATCCTGCCTTCCATTTGTAGGAAGGTTATGCAGTATCATATAAAAATCTGCATCTGCCCTGGGCATAAAGTCTGGAGACACAGATTCTGAAAACATATGCATTGATTACATTGATACACTTCCGTTTCAAGGTTTCTCCCACAGGGAGAGGAAAAAACAAAGCTTGGTAGAGATACACAGAGCTGTTGATGGGAGTCCAAAAATTAATATGATTTCTAGGTGAGTTTTATAATGTTTCTGCTTCCTGCTTCACTGGAACGGTCCTATATACAGCCCTCTCCAATTGTTCCTCTTTTACAAGCATTTTCTGCCTGAGATAGTTACACTACATTTGGAAAAGAAATCAACTTTACATTCTAGTGTTAATACCACTGCAATTCTAGTTTCATGCATGGCAGATTGCCTTACAGAGCCAACTTTAATGCATTTCTAATTAAAAAACCCCACCCAAACAGTATGATGCTGCCTTTCAATGTTATCACATTGCTCATCTTCTTATTTTCACAGCTCACCATGTTAAAACTGGGACCTGTGAAGTGGTGGCACTGCATAGATGTTGCAATAAGAACAAGATAGAAGAAAGATCACAGACAGTGAAGTGCTCCTGCTTCCCTGGGCAGGTAGCAGGCACCACCCGGGCAGCTCCTTCTTGTGTTGATGGTGCGACTACTCTATTTCTTCCTTTCGTTGCATTTTCCTAGGGGGTTTTGCTGACTTAATGCCATCAATGAGAACCACTTCATTACAGTTAACTATTTAAAATAGGAGTAAGAAAGCTTCTGCATTTTGAGGGGTGTGCCCAAGGTGAATGGGAGGAAGATGGAAAAAATGAATTTTTTTCTATTACTCCGTGGAAATGCTAAGCAAAATTATTAGAAGCCAGTGAAAGAGACCTCTTGAGAAGCTAAATTTGATCTAACTAACAGAGTGCTCTTGGAGCTGTATGAAATTCTCTTAATTAAAGTGTTTATGCAAAATCTACATGAGCATGTAATTTTAAGGTGCTGCAGTGTTATGTTTAAATTATATATTTATTTTTATCATACAGGAACAAACAAGCAAAAAAACAGAACATAGTTTTATTTAGACAGAGTTCTTTTTAGACCAACACTATTTTTCTTAATCACAGTGCAATATTAATGTTTTACTTAACAAATCTGGCATACGTTCACATGTTTTATTTGGGAAAATGCTACCTGTTTTCTCACATCTCTGTCTCTGAAAAAAGAGCAGGATGGATTCACACTTCATATGATCTCTTTACTGCTGGCATGTTGTTTCCTGTCAGAGAAGCTGCAAATATGTCATCATTGGGGAATAAATTTACCAGGCTGTGCTAGACTATATAGTAGACCAGGCAAAATATACTAACTCAAAAGAAGAGATTCTACCCAAAACTTTGAAATCTGGCTGAGCAAGAAAAAACGAGGTTGGAAAGAAATGCTGTGAAATTGGTTCCTGAACTGCAGTAAATTAGAAAAAACCCGCAAAGATTGACTTTGAAGCCCATGGCACCTTGTGCAAATTGAGACCTAATTCCTTATGAAGGTTCTGAGCTGGATGAAAAACAAAGACAAGCTGTCAGTCAATATATTTCTAATATTTTCCTGGAAAATAAAATAAATGTTGTAACATAATGACATATTAAAGTGTTCATTTCAACAACATGCAAATGTGTTTGTTTTCCTCTCTTGTAGCTTCAATAGTGGAGCAAAAATGGTGGTGCCATATGCAACCATGTCTTGAAGGGGAGGAATGTAAAGTTCTTCCAGATCGTAAGGGATGGAGCTGTTCCTCTGGGAATAAAGTGAAAACAACTAGGGTAGGTATGATACCAACCTGACATGTTACCAACAGGTAAAAAAAAAAAAACAGTGCACAGGAAATTGGGTGCACATAGAAGACATGAGTTGAGAAGTCTGAAGAAGTGTGGGAAGAGAGTCATACTGGGAATGGACTTCCTGGTCCTGCACACTTTTCTCAACATATTTTGCAATTGCTTGAACATGGTAAGCAGTGTGCCAGACCTTCTCAGGTAAGCAGCAGAGATAGTAGAGATGACTCCTTTTTCAACTACCGTAATGATCGAATGTATTATTGTCTGGTCTGTATTTCTTTTTGAAACCAGTTGCACAAAGTCTATACACCCTGCTAAGCTCTTCATTCACAGGATAGCGAACAAGTGCCTTTTTATCAATAACATGGAATTATCATGTTTCTACATAGAAATGGCTGAGTATGGTAAGCATTTGATGTGTCATTACAGTATGATCTTCTGCTTCTTTCCATCTTGTATGACTGGGATTTACTAAAAAAATTTGTCAGTTTCAGTGGGTTCCTTTTCTCTATTTGACATTTTTTGTATTGGTTCAAAGTGACATTAACAGAAATACAACTAACATTCATCATATACAGTGCCTAAACCAAAGTAAACAGGCTGTCATCTCTGCTTTTTAGTGGCTAAGAGAAACAGCAGAATAATAAATTCTTCAGATAAGCATTAAGCACTCAAACTTCCTAAAACTACAGTGTTGTATAGGGTCAACACAGTTCTTCATCAACATAAAACAGATTAAAATGCACTTTGACGATACACATGCGTGTGTGCAAACATAAACATGTTCACACCTTCACCCCACCACACATACTGATGACTGGTTTTGCATGTAAGTATTTAGTAATTGTAGTGTCAGGCCATAATTTGCTAGTGTGGTGTTTACTCTATGCATGTGTTTGAGTATCCATTTGATATAAGTCTTCCTTGCATAGTCACTAAATTTCTGGTACACCTTGATTGTAGTGAAATGTAGTGTGCATCAACTGAATTGTTTTCCTTCCGTTCCATAGAGAGCTTTACATGTCTCAGTTTATGTATGCATCAAGTCTTTAAAACATTTTGATATTCTTTGAAGGAAGGATATTTCCTAAATGTTTGAACACCGCGAGGAGATTTCTTTTGAACATTTTGTCAGAAGATAGGTTTTTCTGCGTTGGTCAAGGTTATAAAGTTCTGTCCACTGGTAGGAGTCTACAGAAGCCCAGGGCTCTTGTCCTCAAGGGCTTATGCCTCTGTCACAGACTCATAGGTCTGACTCTGCAGGAGTTGGACTTTTCTTCTCTTCCATGGATGGTGGCAATCCTCAGGACTCATTTTGTACCTCTTCAGAGGTATGATGGCTATTTGCCATCATACGCACTGATTCAGCACAATGGCTAAAATAACCTGTTTGTGGACCCACCACCACTAAAAGGAAAATACTAATCCCCTTAAATCTGCCGCTGTTTGTTCTGCCTTCTAGTTTGTCCAGATACTGTATGTTGTCCCCCTCCTTCATTTCCCGTGCAGCCGCCAAGCTGTTTTGAGACAATAGCAAACTTGAATTCAAATTTCTGACTGAAAGTTGGTCTAAGTCATTGAAACCAGGTGACAGGTGAATGAAGGTCTCTTGTCTTTCCACATGCAGGAGTCTGAAGTTTTAACAGGCTGATGCCCAGAAAAATAGACATTGCTATTGGAAAAGTGAACGAATCTTTTTATTAAGAGAGAAGCTTTTTATCAAAAAGCAAGTACTTTTCCCCAATATGTAGTGACTACAATATTTTTTAGCTCCTCTTTCTGCTCCCCAAAGTCTATAAGTAAAAGGAAAAATTCTTAAGTGCTCTGTGGTTTCTAAACCCTCTTTTTTAGAAAAATAAAAAGAACTGTACAGAGTCAGTATTAAGAAGTCATAAATAATAAGTTTCTGATTGTTGAATGAAATAACCCATGTGTGATTATCATGTATAAAGTAAAAGCATAAAGAAACAAAGGGAACTGAACAGCTTGGGTGATTTAAGTGTACTGCAGAAAAACCTTCATCTCCAAACATTTTCTATAAGTTCTCCCCCTTTGTGTGCAGAAGTAACCCAATTAACCACTGAAATGCTATCTTCTCTTCTACAGGATACTGAGTTCAAAAGCAGCACCTATGTTTCCACATCTTGAGCTGTTAATATTTAAGCATTATATTACAGATAATACGAGTGGAGGAAGGAGGTCTTTTTCTTGTCCACCTCTGTTAGCATATTTAATCACACTATTGTAAAAAATTATGATACCAACTTCTTATTACTTATGGTTTCAGTCACAAAGCAAAAAGGCCAAGTGAATAATGGGAGAAAACAATCTGAGTTTTAAAAATGGGGTCTACTTGAGGTTTTGCATTTTGTTCAGATATGGGGATGTAATAAGGTAATACATGAATAATGAATTAGAAGCAGCATGAATATCATGGTATTCAGAATTCAAATTTTAAGAAAAGTCAGGTGGAATTTACCTTCAGAATGCAAAAACAGGTATTATGGAAAGATTAAACCAGTTTTCCTAATTTGTCTGCATATTAGTGGGAGAGAGCTAACATTAGGATTTAACCATGGAAAAGGAATGAATAGGAGAGGAAAAGTGTGTATGAATAAGCTGAGTACTAAGTTAACTTGTGCTGGTTTAGAATTGACTGTTTTGGGTCTATGTAGCATGCAGGAGAGGAAGGGGAGAAAAGGCAATGACAATTTGGCTAAAACAGTAATTTTTTTTACTTCATATAAAGAAATGGGTGTTTGTGTTCCTAAGCGTTACACCACAACAAAAGAGGATGTTCAGGAACACATTAGAAGAACTATGAAATTATTATGTGCATAGCTGAGATTTGCCAGGCACATTCTGGCATTCACATTCAGACTGACAAACTGTTGTGAGAGGAAGCAATTGAATTTCTTTCTATGTGGCTAGCCTCAATGCTTTGATAAATAAATACAAAAAATTTTGTCACATTGCCCTCTTTAAATGATGATAAAAGTGTTAATCAGAGTGTTAATTCAAAGACTTTTTTTGTTAACTTTGAAATTTTTTTTCTTCTTACAGCCTTTTCTAATATAATTATTTTCATTCAAAAAAGCACTCTTCATTGTGTTTCCTTTCCTTTACAGAAAACAAGAAAAATGTCTGTTTAAAACAGAGGAATTTTCTCTTGCATTGAAAACTACAAAATATAACAGTGTTATGTATAAAATTGACAATGACATTAAAAAAATACTATGAGTTTGTATTAAAACAAAGGAGCCCTTTACAAAGACTGAAAAACAACATTTTGCAGTCAGATAAGAGTGGAGGAGAAAGAATTTCGTATTTCTCTCAGTCATGGGGTTTATTCCACATCAGAGGTCTCTGGATAGGGTTTTTTCAAGGTAGATCCAGATGCCAGGCTTTACTTCTATTTTTAAGAACAGTACATTACCTGTTATTTTTAGAATAGAAACTGACTTTAAATAAGAGCACCAAACGCTACATGTAACCTGTATGAAAGTGCATGCTGCAATGCCTTCCCAGGTCCCTGTTCCCCAGGCATCCACCCTGGGACTAAATTGGAGCATCCTCTGGCTCCTGGGCAGCTTGTGTGTCTTTTCTGCAGAAACTAGAGCACAGGAACGCATGTAAAGTGGTGCATCCTGAGTCTCATTTTGAGATCCTGGAGCTGCAAAATAACTGAAGAAGTGTGCACTTCTGCCTGGGAGTGTGGAAGCATCCCTGGGCTGTTATTTTATGAAGACACATAAAAACATGCATTTTTAATGTGGAATAGAATAGAATAGAATAGAATAGAATAGAATAGAATAGAATAGAATGTTTCAGTTAGCAGGGACCTACAGCTATCATCTAGTCCAATTGCCTGGCCAGTTCAGGGCTGACCAAATAAAAGGATGTATAATGGCCCTGTCCAAATATCTCTTAAACACTGACAGGCTTGAGGCATTGACAACCTCTCTAGGAAGCCTGTTCCAGTGTTTGATCACCCTCTTGGTAAAGAAATGCTTCCTACTGTCCAGTCTAAACCTCCCCTGGTGCAGCTTTGAACCATTGTGTAGTAATGGATAAGTACCTTGTTCTTAATCTTTTAGTTTGATTTGGTAGAACTGCTTGTGGAATGAGGTGTAGGTTAATGCTAATTACTGAGTTCTGGTTAAAATATGTGGATTGGAATTTGCTGTACTTTGCTTGGATTATGACTCTCTAGACTGACATGATTAGCCTAAACTCTAGGCTGTCCTTTTACTTTTGGAGAGAATTGTTGAATTCCAGAGGACAATTCATTTTGTCCTAAGGTAAATCAGATGAATTACCTTGCGCAGCTGCTTATCTCTCCCTGGTGACTCGAAAGGAAAGCTATGATGATCAGCTTAGCACCTAACAGTGCTGTTGGAATGAGTCTACAGAAGGGTCACAAAAATGATCAGGGGCCTGGAATACCTGTCCTAGACGGAAAGGCTGAGAGAGTTGGGGTTGTTCAGCCTGAAGAAGAGAAGGGTCCAAGGTGACTTCATTGCTGCCTTTCAATACCTAAAGGGGGCCTATAAGAAGGATGGGAACCAGCTTTTTAGCAGAGCCTGTTGTGATAGGATATGGGGTAATGGTTTTAAACTGAAGGAGGGTAGATTTAGGTTAGACATAAGGAAGAAGTTTTTCACCATGAGGGTGGTAAAACACTGGAACAGGTTGCTCAAAGAGGTGGTGGATTCCCCACCCCTGGAGATGTTTAAGTCCAGGTTAGATGGGGTTCTGAGCAACCTGGTCTAGTGGGCGATGTCCCTGGCCATGTCGGGGGAGTTGGACTAGATGACCTTTAAGGTCCCTTCCAACTCAAGTGATTCTGTGATTCTGTAACATTTAGATACTTAATGTTGAATAGGAAACTTTACTCTGTTTGATGTGGTCTTCAGTAGGCAGATGATCAAAAAAGCACCTTCATTCTTTGTCAGTTTGGGATGCTTTGGACTTTGGCCACTAAGGAATGCAATATAATATCAAAGAAGTTTCAAAAATGTTCATGTTCTGAAGATACACAGCTATGAGTTAAATCGGTGAATCATACTATGATGAGCAACATGTCCAGTATCTATTACTTAGCAAAAATTGGCAACCTGTGTACGTCCTCTGAGAACTGACTTGTTGATATAATACTGATACTGATATTGATATTATAATACTGATATTGATACTAATACTAATATTATAAATTAACAAAAAAGATCAGATTTAATGCATAGCAGGTAACCTCTGAAAATCTCTAGAAGGTGAAAGTGGACAGTGTTTTCCTATAAACAAATGAAAGTAGTGTTTTCAGACAGGTCATAAAGGACCATCTTTTGGAAATGAGCATCCAACTTCTGCAATAGCTGAGCACCCACACTTTTGTAAGGGACAGAAGGACTGCAATTTTCATTCTGAAACTGAATA
Source organism: Aegotheles bennettii (assembly GCA_013398125.1). Taxonomy (NCBI): domain Eukaryota; kingdom Metazoa; phylum Chordata; class Aves; order Caprimulgiformes; family Aegothelidae; genus Aegotheles; species Aegotheles bennettii. The sequence goes on from VZRW01005039.1 coordinate 328,024, forward strand.
TTATTTTTAATATGTGGAGAAAAGCACACTGCAGAACGGAAAGAAATCAATATCTAATATATTACTATGTAACTTATGCCAAACCAATACTAGAAATAGAGTACTGTAAAAAGATAAAATAAACATTACAAGGACAGAGAGAAATAAAAGAGAAATATTACAGGGCCAAAAATAAATCCATATTGAGTATATTTATCTACATTCCAAATCTAAATCTGCTTTCCAAATCAATACCAGAGATATACAACTAGTGTGGAAAGAGCGGAAATATTGCCAGGATGGAAAGAAATCCATACTGAGAGTGTTTATCTACATTCCAAAACAATATTGGAGAAAGCTTGAAGTAATATATTTGTAATATTCCTTTTAATCTGATTTTACATTATGGCATCCAGAGTTTAAAAGAAACTAAAAAATGAGTAACATTCTTGGAAAAGGAGAAAGTGTACCATCCAAGCACACCAACTGGCTGCACATGTAGCCAAATGGTGTTCAGTATGTGCATTTCACTACACAGAATCAATGCAGTTCTCTTGCTATCTATAAATACTGCTTACATTTGTACCCTATCTCCTTTTTCTCACTTGCATGTGCTGGGTTGTTTCTAAATTAATTACAGCTATAGAAAGGAGAGGTGGCAATTTTATTTATGTTTCAATTTGTAAAATATGCTGTTTATAACCATTTCGGCACAAGGAATGAAAGGACCTCTGTTAGGTACCTTTACGTAGTAATGCTTTACACTGGACTACTGAGATTCCAAGTATCAGGAAGCAGCATTAGTGGTGACTCAACTACTAGTAGTGTTGTCATAACCACTACTTGGGTAAGACAACATAATAAAAGAGAGTTAAAACGTGCCCCTGGATACTAGAACAAAATGGCGTTTTTCTTGTAACTGAGCCTGACATTGGTGTTAGCAATGCAGCTACATTAATTGTTGTTTGTGCTCTTCCACATGAGCAACAGATGCATAAGCTCTTTAAGCAGCAGCAGAGGGAAAAAAATGGAACAAGTTTAATTTTTCTGCCAAAGCTGGAAAGAAATATTGACGTTTTGGTTGCCTCTTCCCTTTTGTCTTTATTCCTCTTCCTCCTCCAGGCTTCTCAAGAACAGTAGTAGTAAAGACACATAATTATAAAAAGCAGAAATTCATTATATTAACATTGTGCCTAGGTTATTCTAGGATGTTTCCGATAGATGGGATGTGTGGTAGTTGTGATCAATCAGTGTTAATAAGGCAATGTATTTCTCAGATCACATTTTTTTCAGTTTAAAGCTGCTACTAACTTCCATCACACAAAACAATTTGCCTTCTGCTTTGACCACTGTGAAATATGAAATATTTCAGGGATCAGGGATCTGTCATGTGTCAGTAGTGAATAATGACAGAAAATGCTCTTCCTGGTGTTTAAGGGGCTGTATGAACAAATTAAGAAACAACCTCACTGTAAAACTGCTCTGACTCCCTACCGCACTTCAGAGCCTCTGCCTGTAGACTCCTCACCTTGTACCTTAATTTTAGATGAAGATTTATAGGAATAATACACATATGTATAGTGACTAGCAAAATACCTTGTGGTTCACAAAAAGGGTGTGATTACAATATAAATAAGTGCACAGACTGTATCAAAATACTACCCATGGAAAAGAGTGATTACACTTGTGACAGCCTCTTTGTTGCTATGGTATCTCTTTGATGCCTTTGGCTAATCTGTCACTAGGAGAAATTTACAGCTGTCTCAGCATGTTTCTCATTGCTAACTCAGAGACCCACTGTATCTAATCTGTCATTAAAATAGCAATAAGTGGTATGTGCACATTTTTCTAAAAATGCATACAAAGTTATAAGCAAAATCATAGAATGAAAGGCGAGTAAAACTTGTTGTGCAGGTGAAGATAATCCAAACATCCATCTCTGAAGACATTTTCAGTGTCAAATTTTGTTTAGTTCTGTTCCTATAAATACTGATATTAATAACTGAAAGTGAGGAACATCAAAAGAGAGAATAGATTAAAGGCAATATTCATAGGTATAGCTCTTCTGGAAAGAAGGAGCCTGTTAATGCATTACTTGAAAGAAAATAATTTCTAAAAACAGAATAGTATTTTTATTTCTTTAATTAGCAACTTTTGCTTGGAAGGTTTGCAATTTTTCCTTACTTTTTTTCAATCCCTTCCTGCATCTCCTGGCCTCTAGATATTCAGAAGTGTTACTGTATTTTTTTAATTTTTTTTTTGTGAGTAGACACATTGTACAAATCATAAGAAATGAAATTGTTTGCAATCCCTTCATCACACTAGCAGACTGTTAGTAATATATGCTGTGGTTTATATGTTTTTGTGAGGGAAGAGTTTCTTCTAAGGTAAGACTGCAGCTAACATCCATTGTAAAGCATGTTTTTAGCTTCAAAAGGATCTGAAAATTAACAGAATTACTCTGAAATCAAAGGAAAATATTTCTGCAATATTTAAATAAAAATGCAAATGGATTTCAGTTGCATGTCATTAAATAACTCATCAGTGATTTTTGCAAGCATTATTTTCTTCCACGTGGGAATCCTCCACTCCATCCGTCCAGCCAAGAGGTTTTCTGCCTTTGTCCCAAAAGATTCGACTTGTGATTTATGTTTTTTTTCTTTTTTACCCCAGTTTGTCCTTTGCTGGCATGTTTGAGATATTGACCTCGTGTCTGAAGAGTAATTTTCTGCCTCTGTGATGGAAAATAAGAATGGGTTCTAAAGGCTGTATGTAAAGTACTGGTTTTCTCCACTTCTCCATGAAGTGGAAAGGTCTTGACACCAAAATCAAAGATGTTTCCACTCTCATTTGCTGCTCCATTTTCTGCCATTCTCTTTGCCCTTTCACAGCTCTGAAAGAACGGCTGTTTGGATTTCTAGCAGTCCTTTTCGGTTTTTCTGGGAAATCTTCTTCAGCTTCTACTGCTTCACAAGTTACCATGTAGGAAGATGCTATTCAAATGCCAATATTGTGTGAGTCATGCTAGCATGCTCTAAAACTAGTGCTTCTTCATTATCTCACCCTCCTTTGCAGTCTGTAAAGGCTTCTTTGGATCATTTTTACAAGTCAGAAATACATTTCAGCTCAGAGGGACTGGGGTGTTCTGAAACCTCACATTACCTACTACTTAATACCTTCAGGCAGAACTCTTGCCTCTTTCCATGGGGATTTGGCACAGGCTTCAAAAACTGTGCATCACTTTAGTTGCAGGACTGATATGAGGGAGTGGAAAAGTGGCCCCCAACTGTCCAAAAGGTATTAATTTCAATTCTTCAAAGTCCCGTAGTTTTCTTGAGGTATTTCTTTACTAATTAGGACTGTTTATAGAAGACCTCAGAAGTATCGCCCTGTCACAGCTCTGCTTTCCTGCCTTCTAATAAGGAAGGGAGATGGATAATCAATATCAAGTGGAGAAAGTCAGTCATACAGAGCATTATGCACAGTCACCGTTGGAAGAGTGAACTCTCAAAACCAGCTGAAATCAGATTACTTGGATATTATTCCCTTGCAGACCAAAGTGTTGTAAATCTTATTTCTCCATAAGAATGATGAAGATGGTACTGTCCTGTCTGAGAACTGTTCAAAATGAAGAAAAAATGTATTTCAGGCAAGAATAAGTGGAAGATTGATGTCTATGACCAAAATTAAATAAGAAGCAGATGTACATAAAATTAATTTTTCAAAATTGTTAGAATTTCAAAATTGTTAATTTTTTTCATATCTTGTAGTTTACTCCTTCCACCTTGGTGGGCACCAGGTTCATCTTAGGAAAGACACTACTGCTGTGTATGGAGAAAAGAATCCAAAGGACTTTATATATTCTATAAAATAGACTTTTAGCTTTCTTCTACTGCACTATTAGCATACACAGATGGTTCCTTCTCAGATCTTACAGAACTGACCATCATTCATCCCCTTCCGTATCTGCAGTGAGAAATGTCATATAGCTGGGAAGTGGAGATTCTGGATGAACCTACAAAATACCCAGTTCACCATGATATTTGTATGATGTGGCCAGTAGAATTATATTGGCAAGACCTCTAAAACCAAAAGCTAACACAAGTGTGTCTCCAGTTTTTGAAGATGGTTATGTTCTTAAGGAATTGATGAATTGTGTGTAACCAACGTGTATCTATAAACGCAGCAGTAACAGAAGATTTGAGAATTTTAATGGAGCTGTATATTTTAAGAGATCCAAAACAGCTTTGTCTCTTCAGGTTTGAGAATGCCATAAAATATTTTAATGATGCCAGCCAGAAGAGCAACCGCTTGTTCCTTCATCTTGAATTCAAGCTTTGTGGCTCAGGAACATGACTCTGCCAAAAGAAGGACAAAGGACTTTTTCTCTACTTTTGCTGTTACCAATTCAGGCAAATGCGCTGAAAAATCAAAGTATTTATTCTAGAATTCTGAGATGCTTCTGTCCTGCCTCCTTGTCATCTTTTCAGAGGGACCTTGAAAAACAAGAGCATAGCAAATTTATAATTTTTAAGGCATCATTCTAATTCCAGTCATTAATAATTATTCAACATTTTCAAAGTACAAAAAAGGAACAGGAGACCTTATCCTAAAATGCAGCTAGAAAAATTTGAAGCTGACTACTTGCAATGCCAATTTCTTTTTGGAGGGTCATTCAAGAAATTACCAAAGTCCTTATTGTCTTTGTTGAACTTCAAGCAAATAATTTGTGCTTACATACCTGAAATTTGAAGGCAACAACCTTATCAAAGCCTCTTGGTCTTTTCTTCATTATTAGAGATTTTAGAATACCAGTGTCTAATTGCGATTAGCTAATCTGATTCATTCATACTTACCTTGTCTTGGGTGACATACTCATCAGAAGATAACGAGAAGATACAGGTATGAAGACAACTGGCTAAGTTCTTTAAGGAAGACAAATTAAACTGAATACTAAACCAGGTTCTTAGTTAAATTTCTAGACTGCATTTTTTCCTTTGACAGGATGTATCTTTTCTGTGTAGGGTGAATTTCAGAAAGAGTATCAAGGTGATCGTCAGTACAGAGGAGTTATAAGAAGTTGTAACTTTCACCTGGAAATCTCCATAATACTCAAGCAAGAAGACATTTCTAATCATGTCAGGAATAATGTTGGTAATGTGCATCGGTTTATCATGAGTTCAGGGCAAATGCCAGGGAAAAGCATCAAAGAAACAATTTTCTGGAATTAATACCAGTGTGTTATGCTATCTTCTTCCAAGAATGCCACAGGAACTTGTGACCATTGCATGTAAAAAGCACAAGAAAATGACAGTGGAATTTTGTTGTCTACACTCAACTTCAAGCATGGATGGTGGATATGCTCTCTGATTTTTGTTTAATTTATTTACTTGTTAAATCGACAGTACTAGTTTTTCTTTTCCCTTCTTTTTCTGTGATGACCAGGATGACTACAACTATTAGTTGGGAATCAGCAACCGTAATCTTGACTACTTCTTAATGAACCAGACTTCATGTATTTTTCCCTGGGCAATGAGAAATCCTTCTAATTGTTCATCTATGACAACTTTTAGGTGAAAGGCCCTCGAGTCTTCCTTTTCCCTGGTTCCATTAAGACTTGAGACAGGGTGATAGGGACTTTTCTGAAATCCTCCAAATCTGCCACGGTTCTTCTGTTTCTTATCTGTATTAGAGTGATGGCGTGATGGGTATTCATAATGGAGAAAGTTAAAATTATATTCCCTTAAAATAATTTTATATTCTCTGAATGGGTACCCACTACTCTGTCAGCACCCATTGCTTTGGCTAAAATTTCTCCAAGCATGGGAAAGTCTTTCCTTCATGTAGAGATTCTAAATGGATAGAAAGAGAGAGGAAAAGATCAAAGGGTTTCAAGTTGATGACTGATTCATTGTTTTTAAACATTTTTTCTCCTGCCTGGATATTGGTCTGCTGTTTTCTAACTTGTTTTTTAGTTGTCTTATATTCCCTCAGCTGTGGCAGTATTCCTGGAGCCAAATGTGGGTGCACTACCTCAAAATGCCAACAGTGGAAACTGGTAAGCAAGTGGGGAAAAATCACCAGAGGAATCTCTGAAGCTTGGGACAAAGGCAGAAAACACATCAGTACTACACTAGCAGAGCGGCAGGTACCCTCATAGAGGAGATAAAATCACAGGTAAGGAAATAATTTGCATTTCTATTTTGATCTTGTCCAAATGGCTTTTTACTCTCTATTCAAAATCCCAGAAAAACATAACACACCATGAACACCTGAGGAATAAAAAGATATCAAATGGGATGAATTTAGACTACCCATTTTTTTGTGAAGATAATTTGAAGTTCAATCCTACCCAATTTCTGGAAATATATATTAAAAGATGAAGATTCCTTATACCTATTAGGCAATTTAAAACCTCAACCTAATTTTAAAACAAGGTCGGAGTGTTTTGGTTTGGTTTGTTGTTTTGTTTGTTTGTTTGTTTTGTTTTTTTAAATTTTTAGAGTATTAAACACAGGAAAATGCTTGATACAAGTTTTCTTTTCCAGTCAAGACCAACAGTAGGCTTTTCTTTAGGTAAGTGAGGTCAGATAAAGCCAAAGACAGAAGGACTCTGTTCCCATCCCTCCTTCTCAATTTACTTTCTCACAGTTGGAAGGATAGCATGACTCTTTATTATCCTTCAGTTTCCTTATCTGTAAAAAGGAAGGTGGTTGTTTTTATCTCCCACTTGAGATGACTAGATGGAATAAATGGTGCCAAAGAGAAGAAAATTACATTTATTTAATTAATTGTCTTGCAGTCTTCTATGCCGCCATGCTGCAGTCTGACTATGGAGTTGTGATCACCACAAAAAACTCAAGAGGATATATCCTTGTCTGAATTGCCACAGTTATTATCTGTTACAGAAAGTAAAATAAGGTTTATGTTTAAGTCTTTTTTTAAGATAAAACTGTTGTCTGTAAATGAAAAATTTTATGAAGTTAAACCAATTCTACCATATACTTAATTTCTCTGTTGAGTTACAGAAACATTGAGAAAGTTTAGGGATGTGCACTGTTAGTGGCATTACCTTTTGGAAGAGAATAATAAGTACATTCAAAAGACTGATGAATTAGTTTTAGCCTTGACATAATTCATATGTCTTCATCAGATATGCACCATGATAATTATCCCAGTGAGCTGTATCAATTAATTTTATTTTGTAAACTATCTAGTTCAAGGAAATATGAATATAGAGCCATATTAATTTGTTTCATAGTATTTGAATGTGTATAGATTTTATTAAAACAATAAGTCATCCAAGTTATGAGTTCAATATTGTGTGTTTCTAGTGATCTACAGCATGACAGGTAAGTTAAAAAGCCTAAAGAAAAAAAAAGGAAAGGAAAATAGCAATCTTTTTGTAAGCATTATTTAAAGAAATTTAGGTGATCTTTTGAGGTGCTGTGCAACCCTTTTTGGAAACAATCATTATCAGCCGGTCCAAAAACTTATCTCAAATATCTAGATAAGTAACTAGCTGTCTGAATTGAATATTGTCTTTTGAAATGTGTAATTTGTTATTTTATTGTGTTTCCTGTAACCTATAGAAATGGCTGTAAGTAAAGTTGTCCTCAGAGTGCTCACATTTTATACACTCAAATCTTTCATTTAGAAGGAATCGTATTCCAACTTCATGACTCTTTTCTATATCACAGATCTATCCATGGGCTTATTTTCAAAGAGCTTTTCAGTTACTGTTTTATACTTGCAAAAATGAGTGTTATGTATCAGTGTCTATTGGGTTTTGATGACAAAACAATGAGTTGTAATTTGAGTATGTTTAAATCTTTTCCTTTGGGGTTACAGTTATTGCTTGGGGGTGTTTTTGAGACTGTGCTCTTTTGCTAAGAGAAGTTACTCTGACTCTAAAATGTGGTTTTTCTTGTCATTTTTGCCTTTTGCTTGTAAGTTAAAGAAAATTTCATTTATCACAGTTTTGTTTTCTGTAACTAATTCCATAACAGTGTAGTACTTGACATGTGTTTATTTCTTAGGCAAACGTGTAAAACTCCTCAAGTCCGAATGGAGAAGTAGAGAAAGGAGGTTTCTGCTGTGCCTGATGACAATTTTTGATTTTTCCACACATACAATATATTCTGGCTCCATGTTGGAGCACTAGGTGTGATGAATCCTAGTCTTGGTCGGATTCTAAGGAAGGGCCAGAACGTTCGCTGAGGAATAAAGAGTCAAACCACTCCAGAAAATGTGTTCCAGCCCTGGTTTATTACTCACAGAGCAGCAGGTGTGTACAAATACAGTTTTACACATTATTAACAGGACTTGTTGTACCTTACTTCTCATTGTAGTTGCTTAGTTTGCTGCAGATGCCCAGGAATCATGGCTGATTTGGGGAGAACTTCAGGGGGTGGTTGGATAGACTCTGCATTGCACTCCTAAGCAAATTCAGTGTTTCAGTCAGATGCTTTTGGGACCCTTTAAACATCTTTTTCCCCTCTCTCCTTTCAAGGTAGATCCAATTGATAAGTTGCTCACTATCATGGGAAAGAAACACGTGCTTTGAGAACAGCACTTAAAAAGAAATTCTGTCCTAGTATATTCAGTTAGGTGCCACTTAGTAGTTGAAAGCTCAGCATCCCATACTGGATTACTTAAAATTCAGAAAAAGTCAAGAAAGAGCTATTTCAGATATATATTCCAAGATATGGTAGATGTTGACTCTGTAGTCTATAGGTCCTAACTTTAAGATTATTTGGAGCAAGTGAAAAGCTCAATTTGCATGTGAAAGATTTCTGATCCCTTTTCATTTTGATTACAACTTTTAATAATGATTGTCTAGATCTTAATTTTAACACCAAAAATCTCCTGCTGAAATTATTGAGAGCAGTGAGAAAACATGAAATACAGAATGATACTTCAAATGGCACTGCGTGAAATGAGTTTTTCAACATGTTTGTTTCTTTCTAATGGAAGGTCCTAAGCACAAGAATTATCACAGATGCAATTTTGATTCTTCACAGTGCAATAAAAGTATAAAAGAATTAAAAGCTTTAGAGTCTAGTAGTTATCAAAGACATTGGAAACTTTTGAGCCATTTAAGTGTACTGGCAAATGTTCTGTTTAATTAATAAAATGAGCTAGAGATGATTGCTGAAGGACAGACCTGAGGACACAGAATTCTAAATTGCTCTATTACAGGTTTGGGAACATGTTTAGACTAACGCTTTTCGTATAGTAATGCCTAAAATATAAAAAGTTTAGTAGGCCCAAATTTTTATGAGCAGGAATGAAACATGTGAAGACTTGAAAAACAGTCTGTCAGTATGTAATCCTCACTGAAGGTAAATGAATCCATAAAGTTGTCATAGAATATGTGTTTTCCAAAGTGGTCACAAATCACTCAAATTTTGCCTTTTGTCATTAGTCCAAGTCAAATAGCAGTCTGTAAGACTGAAAAAAGAGCCTGACTACTAACTCACACTTCTCTAATGCAGTTGCTTTATCAAGCATACTCTTGAAATATGGTTGAATCACCTTAACATTTCTCAGACCTTTGGAATGGTTCTTTATGCACCCAGAAGCTTAGTTATCTAGCATAAACACTCAAATCCGCACCTATCTACTGTTAAGTGCATATGCCTATAGGTGATTTACTGCAAAAATGCTCTTAACAGCTCTTTATATCCAGCTTCCCCACTTCTCCAGAAAAAAAATTACAGGATTCTCAAGCTGTGAGGAATTGTCAGCCTGTCCTTTTTTAACATTTGCAAAGTACTTTTGAGTATCACTGGTACAAGGTAGTAGTATTAGATCAGAGGCACCTTCCAGGCTTACAAGTTGAACTGTTCCAGTGAATAAAGATACACAAGTAGCAATGCAAACTGTCATTTGCTTTTATAAGCTGCATATGAATGGTGCACGGCAAACACACTATGGATTTTGAAGTTCCAGGAAATAGTGCACGTTCATCTGTTCAAAAGATTCATTTCCAGCCTTGACCTCATTCAGAGGGCATAAATGGAAAAAAATGCATTGACAGATGTTGTATGGGCCCTTCTGTTTCTGCACTGCAATATTTGGATTAGGTTTTTGCTACCAAAACAAAGTTATTTAAGTCATGGGAAAATATCACTGATATAGCTTCTTATTAGGAAAGATTTGTTAAAGAACCTCTTCCTTGATCGTATTTTGTTAATTTTTTTTTGTGACCTGAGTACGTGCAATATAAGAAAGAATATAAAAAGGACACAAAATTGATGGAAATGTACTGCATACAAATAAGGGCTGTCTTGGTCGTAGACCTCTGTCTTATCTCCATGTTTTGGAGGGCCATCCATAGCTAGACATTTCTTTGCGCCTTCGGTGTTCAAGCATTTCTTTAAGGGATTCTTGGCATTCCCTGTATTTAGCTTATCTAGTGCATGAAATATATTTGTGGAACCCTTTTTATTTTTGAAAGAAATCCCTATACCATTTTTATTTTCCACAGGCCTTTAATATTTTACAGAAGAATGCTAGGGGTGCCAAGATGGCTTTTCTTTGTCTTATGAAATTTCACTTAGCTCAGGGTGAGCTAAAAAAGAAAGAAAAAGAAAATAACTTGATGATTCTTGAGTATGCTCAGACAACACAAGCTATGACCACACACACAATCCTATGCAGTTGATGGAACAGTTCTAATCAAAAAGAAAAACCTCAGTATTAAACTCTTTTTGTTTCTTGTGTTTATTTCTATTCTTTGTCAAAAACCTGGAAGAGAAGTTCCATCATTCTGCTGAGCCATCTGTGGAGGGAAGAAACACTGGCTTAAAAATTTACCCCTTTCTGCATTTGCACTGATACATAGTCCTGACATTATAATAGGTTTCCGTCCAACACTTCTCCCCCACTAAATTCTGTTGTTTACTGTGCATGATGGAATAGAGATAGAATTAGAGTTGCAAGGGCACCCATAGAAAGGCAAGCTGCTAACTTTCAAGAGTCTGTTTTTAATATGGATTTTGTGTATGGTTTGCAATAAACAGAGAGAAAAACTGAAAGAGCTGCCAGTCAAAAAAAAAAAAAAGTAATGTACTAAGTTGCATTATGAAATGTTCCAGCACACACTTATTTCAATATGCTGTATGTTTTTATCTATTTTCTTCTAATATTCTTAAATAGCAATTAATTATGTGCCTCACTTGCTGGTATAAACTGTTCTGTAGTTAGCAAATAATTAGGGATACATTTGTTTCACTGAAGAAACAGATTTGTACTATACCTAATTGTGATCCTGTAACTTTATAGAATCATAGAATCAGAGAATCATTGAGGTTGGAAGAGACCTTCAAGATCATCCAGTCCAACTGCCTGCCTATATCACCACTAAACCATATCACCCAGCGCCACATCTAGATGTCTCTTGAACACCTCCGGGGACTGTGACTCCACCACCTCTCTGGGCAACCTATTCCAATATCTAATCAACCTTGAAGTGAAAAATTTTTTCCTAATGTCCAATCTGAATCTCCCCTGCTACAATTTAAAGCCATTTCCTCTTGTCCTTTCACTATGGGCACGGCAGAAGAGACCGACCCCCGCTTCACTACAACCTCATTTGAGATAGTTGTAGAGAGCGATGAGGTCCCCCCCGAGCCTCCTCTTCTCCAGACTGAACAACCCCATCTCCCTCAGTCGTTCCCCATAAGACATATTTTCTAGTCCCTTTGCCAGCTTTGCTGCCCTTCTCTGGACACGCTGCAGCACCTCAATGTCTTCTTTGAAGTGAGGGGCCCATTACGTGCATGAAAGTAAGGAAAAGTTCTTCACTCTTCAGAGAATATTCACTCAACTATTCTTTACATCCTATGGTCTTGATTTTCCTCCCTTCTTCTTCTGAGGCAGAAGGAAGTCTTGAGTAAAAGTATCAGGCTAGGTTTTTATTGAGAACCTATTCCTATGGAATCTGCTGTATTCATCAGCTGTGGGAATTTCACAAGTAAGGACATTTTTTACCTATTGTCAGTTGCACTGGGATGGAGCCAATCCAGAATATCTCTTGAGCTGGAGCTTTTCTAATGCACTGCCTTTGGGGTCTTTTCATTGTTGGTCCATTCTGGATTACTCTGGCAAAAATGTTTTACCCAAAACCGGAATCTATTTTGAACATTTAATAAGCAGAAGATATATGGAAAACTTTGGTTGCATGCAATTATATATTGTTGTTTTAAAATAAAACAAGTGAGTTCATGTACAATTACAGCCAATTTACAGCAGCGACTCGCTAATTTAAATTAAAAAGTCTGCAACTGCAGAGTAATTATACTTTAATGGCACATTTAGTACAAGAAAGTGAAGAGAGTCTAATGCATTGTATTTATGATATAACAACTATGTGAAAAAATATATTAGCATAAAGGGAGTAATTACGTTCCAAGAATGAACAAAGTAATTCAACTCAACACCTAGGATACTAAAGGTTTTATGTCCTTTTTTTCATTTGTAATGGTAAACAGCAGCAAAGTTAATTTTGCATACCTATTAATTATTAACTGAAAAATTGATTAAACTTGATTTGCACCCATTCAGTGTGTTACTGTTCTCTTAGGATTTTATAGATCAGACACATACTGTTATCAGTCCCCTTTTCATGTAAAGACCTTTGGCACAATACCTTGCTTCCCAGCCACTCAAACCAAATAGCTTTTACTGTATCCAAAATTAAGCATTTCTGGGAATACTATCACCAGATAATAGCTAAAATTTCATTGCTTCTTTATGAAACTGCCTTTAGCATTCAAGAGGTCTGTTCTCACAGCATCACGGAATGTTAGGAGTTGGAAGGGACCTCAAAAGATCATCTAGTCCAACCCCCCTGCCAGAGCAGGACAACCTAGTGCAGGTCACACAGGAATGCTTGAAGTCAGGTTTTGAATGTCTCCAGAGAAGGAGACTCCACAACCTCTCTGGGCTGCCTGTTCCAGTGCTCTGTCACTCTTACAGTGAAAAAGTTCTTCCTTATGTTCACCTGGAATCTCCTATGTTCCAGCTTGCACCCGTTCCCCCTTGTCCTGTCACTGGACATCACTGAGAAGAGCCTGTCTCCATCCTCCTGACACTCACCCTTTACATATTTATAAACATTAATGACGTCACCCCTCAGTTTCCTCCTCTCTAAGCTAAAGAGACCCAGCTTCCTCAGCCTTTCCTCATAAGGGAGATGTTCCACTCCCTTAGTCATCTTTGTGGCTCTGCACTGGACTCTCTCAAGCAGTTCCCTGTCCTTCTTGAACTGAGGGGCCCAGAACTGGACACAATACTCCAGATGTGGCCTCACCAAGGCAGAATAGAGGGGGAGGAGAACCTCTCTCGACCTACTAACCACCCCCCTTCTAATACACCCCAGGATGCCATTGGCCTTCTTGGCCACAAGGGCACATTGCTGGCTCATGGCCATCCTTCTGCCCACCAGCACTCCCAGGTCCCTTTCCCCTTCTCTTCTCTCCAGAAGGTCAGACCCCAACCTATACTGTTAGATGGGGTTGTTCTTTCCCAGATACAAGACTCCACACTTGCCCTTGTTGTATTTCATTAAGTTTCTCCCCACCCAACTCTCCAGCCTGTCCAGGTCTTGCTGAATGGCAGCACAACCCTCTGGTGTGTCAGCCACCCCTCCCAGTTTTGTGTCACCAGCAAACTTGCTGAGGGTACATTCTGTAGCCTCATCCAGGCTGCTGATGAAAATATTGAATTGTACAGGTCCCAGTACCAACCCCTGGGGAACTCCACTAGTCACAGCCCTCCAACTACATTCCATCCCATTGACCACCTCTCTGACTTCTTCCTTTCAACCAGTTCACAATGCACCTCACCACCTGATCCTCCAGACCACACATCCTCAGTTTAGCTGTGAGGATGCTGTGGAAGACAGCGTCAAATGCCTTACTGAAATCAAGATATTCTCTTGATTCGAGATATTCTCTCCTTAATGTGTATGGATATATAACTTCCATTAATGTTAATGTCTGACCTGTGCTTGCACGTAACAAGTATTACCTTCTTACATAGAGGTAAATGTGGACCACTATGCATGCTACTCAGAGTAGCTTTGTGTGACCTGGAAGTTAACAGAAAAAAAAGATAAGGAAAAAAAAAGAGAGCAGGCTCAATAACAAAAATTCTAGCAAGAAAAAACAGTTACAAACTCCAAGTACATGGTTGTAAAAACTAGGAATATGCAGCTTGACTTCCTGTTTAGTCTGTATAAACAGAATGACCTTTGTATATGATTAGCCACCTGTTATAGACAAATATTTGAATGGCGATCTGATTTTTTTCTTCTTTATATCACCTATTTTTTTTTGTAACAGTGTATATTGCTTTTAGAGGGATATTTTCACCACACAGTTGTAGAGCTAGATGGGGGGGAGCAGGTAGGCCTGCAGATTATGATTTTACTGAATTTCTTTGTAATTGAGTGACAGAGCACTGGAACAGGCTGCCCAGAGCGGTTGTGGAGTCTCCTTCACTGGAGATATTCAAAACCCGCCTGGATGCGTTCCTGTGTGATGTACTCTAGGTGACCCTGCTCTGGCAGGGGGGGTGGACTAGATGATCTTTCGAGGTCCCTTCCAACCCCTTAGATTCTGTGATTCTGTGATTCTGTGATACATTTGCACTTCCAAACAGCGCTTTACTGGACTCTCCTCAGCTCTATGTCTGTCTTGTACTGAGGAGTCCCAAACTGGACACAGTACTGCAGGTGTGGCCTTACCAGGATTGGGTAAAGGTGAAGGATCACCTCCCTTGACTTGATGACAATACTTGGTCTAATGCAGCCCAGGATACTGTAAGCTTTCTTTGCAACAAGGGCACATTGCTGGGTCATGGTGAGCTTGGTGTCTCAAAAGTCAGCTGGCACCCTCTCTTCTTAATAACAAAGATCTACTCTGTGGATATGTAGGCAGAATAGAGAATTCAGATGAGTTCCAGGGACCGTGCCTGTCCTGCTGTGCCTCTGAGGAATTTGTCCTCTTATTCTGCTATAAGCCTACTCTGTTGTTTGGAAAAGTAAGAAGCTTTGACCCTGCATCTACATGGCTTATTTGGGAGTCTCATATCCTTTGATCTGTCTTCAGTGATACATCTTACATCTGTTGATTTGCCACAGTTTTACATATGTACATGTATATATATATCTCCCTCAAGTGAAGCTAGTAAAAATGCACCTGCAGATAGGATCAGAAGGCGTGTATTTTACATTATGTAGCTCAGTGGCTAAAAATATAAAATTAAAGTACGTTGCCTGATTTTTAAATTAATTCTTCATTGTTTTTTCAGGCAATCTTCCACTATAGAAGGGGCCACATGAGGCTGTTTCCAACAGCAAAAAACAACAAAAACCAAACAACAAAATAAGAGCTATGTAATAAATAAACCCATGTATCCTAAAAATCACAAAGCACAATTTCATTATTGCCTTCTTAAGTGCAGTTCCTAGAAACAACTTGGTGGAGAAGGCAAACCAAAGTAATGAACTTCTTCAACAGTCCTTTTAATATTCTGCTCTACTTTCCTGCTTTACAGAGCCAAGGAGAGCTGTATGCAAACAGTTTTGCTGAAGGCAAAAGAGTGTTTCATCGTTAAGGAGCATTACCCTTCTCTCTGTGATCAAAATGAAAAGCATATGCCCCTTGGTATCATAAAGTGTTATTGTGACCATTTCAGGGGGTTGTTAAGAGTTGGGATGTTGTCCCCTGACACAATTTGATATTTAAATGTTACATGATCATTAATTGTATCCACTGACACAGCAGAAATATTCCTCAAAGTTATGTTTCTTTGATATGATGGATTTTTTTCTTTTAATGTTCAAAATCCAAATCAGACAGAGGGAAAGCCCAATTACTGTGAAATGCTTTGTCTCCCACTCTTTCTCTTTGGTCCTTCTGTTCCACTCTTGTTTCATGTAGGCTGGGTGAAACTACTCTGACTAAACTCCTTGGTAGTTATTTTATACCGTGTGAATAGCAGAATATATCTCTCTCTTGTTTATGTATGCATGATTTGTGTCCTGTTTCTCTACCAAGTGATTATTGCTTGGTAAGACGCTTTTAGCCCTTAACAGGACATTGCATTTTAAAGTAGCATGCAAAGAACAGAAGAATACATCATCAATATCAGTCATTGTTATACTAAAATGGCTAACATTTTAAAAGAATAGTTGTTACCATGCAGAAGTTCTAACATTGAAAAAGATGAGCACAATACAGAAATTTTCTTTGAAACCAATGCTTTTGACATTTGTGTGTTGTTAATCTGTGACCTTCTGATTTTTTTATTATATTTTGAAACATGGTCACATTTCAGTTTCTACCTGTCAGGTCCGATTCCAACAAAGCACTTAAACACACTATTTAAGTTGGGGAGCAATCCCATCTATTACAATTATGAATTATTCACTTATTTAAAAAACAGTTGAAAGAGCTTTGCTGGACGTAGATCTTGTATTTCAGTTTCAGTTTCCAGTACTTCAGAAGTAGATTCTCTATGTACAGTTTTGATTTTCTGATTTTCTTTTTCTTTACAGGTAACCCGATAGCTAAAGAAAAATCAAGTCAGTCTCAAGGCTGATAACAACTCATAGGAATTTCATTCCTCCAGGCAATCCTTGAAGTGAAATTTTATGTTGCTGGGGTGTATCCTTCAGAATCAATTGTTTCAATGAGAACCTGGCTTGTAACAGCCTTGAGGACAAAACTACTGGAAAGTTATTTTGAACTTCTCTGTCACTAAGGTTGCAACTGATTGAACTGTGTACTCTTGTAAAATTGTACTTGCTGAGGAATTTGCAGCTTTAATCACAAGAGTTGATATTAAAAAGGTGTGGAAAAGCAGCAATCTCTTGGATTCTCCATTCCAGACTGATGGCTTTTCATCTCAATGAAGTCAACCTCCAAAATGTATTAGTTTATTAGTTTCTTCTCTCTAAAATGATCCCTGGTCTGCCATTCAGATGGCTGGTGGGACTGCACGCTGCTTTAATTACATTTCTGTTGCAGAAATTGTCCTCTGGAATGGCGCAGTTTTAGACATTTTTATTTGTATTCTGATCTTGGAGCTCTCAAAGGTACATATTTCAACATCTTGAAGTTGCTTTTGTTATAGGAATGGAAATATATATCCATTGTTAATAATTATTGTTGACAAGTAATAGTTATCTGAATACATCAGTCATATTAGAATGTATAGTCAAGTTGACATGTTTCCCTAAGGCTAACCAGCTACTGCAGCTCTTTGGCAGTTAAAAAAGTAGTGGTCAAAACTCAATTGCCACTTCCATTATAAGGCATTTTATACCTTTAATATGTACATTTCCATTTAATTTGAAGGAGATGGGTGTTCCTGATATGTACTTTACTTTCCCAACCTTTAATTCATTTAAATTCATGGTAAGCAGTCAATGACAGTATTCCATCCCTTTTTATAAATGTAGGCAGGGATGTAAATGAGTTTTGCAATTATGAAATTGGATGGTAATAATTCGGAATTTTTGTGTTTTTATTAAAAAATAAAATCTCTTTCTTGAACCTAAGTACTGTTGGATGCTTATGTAGATGTCTGCTCAGTCTGTTTGCTATAGCGGAAAAAAGTCCTAGTGCCCTCTCAGATTTACAGTTCATGGATATTTTGCTTGCTTACAGTCACCGAATTCAGATCTGATCCTTGCCAAAATCACATTTCCTTTTTTATTTTCTGTTTCAGTAGCAATTTTTTAACTTCGTGATGTGCTGTTACATTAAAAAAATCCTGAATATTTAAAGGCCTTAAGCATCTATGAGCTTTTTTCTAAGTTATTACAGAATGTATAATTTTATATGCCATTTAATATATATTGTACCATCTGTAATATTGATACAACAGAAATTTGGCAATTCCTTTTATTGACACTGCATAAGCATACTGACTGGAGAGGGTGAGGGAGTTCTGACTGTATACTTTGGTGCATTGAAATGAAAACCATACACACTTAATAGTAGTCAAAAATATATAGAGACAAGCTTATTTAAAAGTCCTGTGTGGTTACCAGACTCCTAGAAAAAGAGGGAAATTATTTATCATTACAATCCATTGACATGACTAGGTAGTTATATATTAAATTTCATGATGGGTGAACACCCTGGAGTGCTCTGCCTGTCACAGTAGGCCCTGCTGTTCCAGAACCATTTCATAACCTCTGCTGTACTATTGCACAGGAGAGCTTAAATAAAATAAATGACTGTTGGGAATAAAATGAAGAAGTATCATTCTGCTGAGAAATAATTAAAAATGTTGGCAGAGAAAGATATTCTTTTCTGATTAAAATTTAATTAGGATAAACTGTAGCAGCAACTGTATATCTCAGTATTTTAGGATGGATTAATATTGTATAGATTTGTGCAGATGCAGGACAGAAGGTGGCATCTTAAAGAGATTGTCTGGGACAGTGCGAAGTGTGAATGTGCTGTTTTGTAAAATATGAATATGGCCTCTCTTTGGTCAAAAATCTACATCATGCTTCTCAATATTTGTTTTATTTGTTTCTTCGTTCTTAAGCCAACACTGAAAATACTGTATTATATACAAGTGTAAAACATGCATATCAATAAGTGAAAATAAATGGATTTTCAAATATACTGAATAGATTATCTGCAGTAGATTAATGTTGTGAATATTCATAACAAGTGAATAAAATTGTAATATAAAATGGAGTTCCCTGTATGAATGTGCACTTTGGAGATGCATTCTGTTTATCCATAGAACAAAATCATTTTTTTCCAGTGAATGAGAATCTCAAGGGTTATATTAATTTTGTATTTCTTCAGTAGAGAAGTTCCTGCCACTTTAAAAGGTCCTTTTCCAAAGGAAAGTGATATCTAGCACAACTGTTCTAGCATCGTCATCGGAAATTCTGGTGGATGTACTGTTGTTTTCAAGCCAGACTGGATAATTTTTTTTTCTTCATAAAATGGGAATCGTGAAAAATTCTCATTTAGACTTTTTCAGTAGCAACAGCACACAGTAGACATTCCTGAAAAGCTAATGTTTCAGGTTAATTTGTTGAACTGTTTAAAAGAAAAAAAAAAACAATAAAACAGTTCAATGCTGAACTCTGCTTGTGTATCTCGAAGCAAGCCAGAAACCATAGTTCAGCTGTCCATAGCGCCTGTTTCAGTGCTACTGTGGAAAATGGGGTACAGATGACTAGATCAGCTATGGACATTCATGTTGTAGGTATGTGAAGATGAATCCTGTTTCAACTACTCCTTTATTCCTTTTATACTACTTCCCAGATTATTTGATATACCCAGCTTCATCCTATTACAAAGATGATCAGGCATTATGATCAGAGGAAAGTCCATGTTACCCTTTGAATTCAGTAATCATCAGTAACCTCAGGAGAATATGGGTTCCTATTCTGCAGTTTCATATGGCAGTTCACCCCAGGGAAAGAAAACTCACTGCTTTGTTCAGACCTTTCAAGATGAAATGTATTGGATCAGTTCCACAAAATGAAAAGGAAATCCTGATATGTGTCTTTATGAAAAAAATTTCCAAATCATATCAAATAAATCTAAAATAGAGCTTAAAAACATTCAAGATTATATCCTGGTTGCATCTGGCTTATTGGTCATAAGTAGGTGCTAACCTTTGAAACAACACTGCTACAGATGCCACCATTACTACCTTTAAATCCACCTATTATTCTTTATCCTTTAAATCTTCCTATCTAACCAATATCTATTAATTCTTGGCTCCTCCAGCTCTGCTCAAGAACATTACTGGTGTAGGGTTTCAGTACTTCACCAAGACAATGCAGCTCTGTTTTTTGTAGAATCTGTATGCTTTAAAACTGGAGACAGTGTATGAGATAGATTTGTTTTGAAACTAAAAGTCTATAAAGCATGTTATTTTGTTAAGTTTCATAAAAAATATATGCAGGGGTTTTTTGCACATTATGATTGTACATCTGGCTTTTATACTTTCCAGGTAATGCATGGATATCTGTAACAACAAAACAGAAAGATGTGATTGGCATCCTCTTCTGTTGATTTACTGCTTCGTCCTTCATGCCTTGAATTTTATACATCTGTTGTTAACCAATATACTGTCAAGGAAAAGGAGCACAGTTTTGGTTTGTAATTCTATTACAACTTCTAGTGTTGCCTTAATCTGTTGGGGTAGGACGATGGCATGTAATGAACCAGCTACTTGATAGCCTTGTGGTTTAATCATGCAGCCATATATTAGAGGTCATCTCGAGGGACAGGAACCAGAGACAACATCATCTGCTTCCAGTCGGACACCGGAAGTCAGTCGGGTATGCTTCCGGTCACGTGACCAGTTCACTACTAGGAAGAGCAAGGACCAATGAGGAGTGCTGATACATGGACCAATAGCAATGCGTCTAACACCATGCCTGCCCCACATATGGGGGATGTGAACCAATCAGTGTGTGTGTTCTTGGAGCATGGTAGGAAGGTATAAAAGAGATGGAAAGTAAATAAAGTCGTCTTTGCTGGCTTCATATTGGAGTAGTGAAGTCCCGAATTTTCCCCACATTAATCTAGTTTCTTTTTGACAATAGTTGCATAGCACTGTATCAAACACGCCACACCTGAACAATCTGATGGCATTAAATGATTTCTCATGGTTTTAGTGGTATTAAACTGAATAATGAGAACTACCTAATCACTTTGTTAGTCATTATAACACGGTTTGTATCCTAAGAAAAGTATTTCTGTATGGGGTTATGTAAGTTTCTGATACCAATTCAGTAGTCATTGCAAATAATTTAGCAAAAATGTCTTCCATGGCTGTTTGTTTTGCATCTGCTGAATTCATCTGCACTGCTTATGTGGTGATTACAAGAGGTTGTATATAAAAAGGCTGAATTTCCCACAACTTTGTTTTGAAAGGTGATGACAAACGTTGCCAACATCTCTTAATCCATAACTAATTTAAGACTGGCCAGAGGACCACTGGTGGTGACAGCTGGAAACTATTGCATAAGGGAAAGACTATTTTTCTCAGACTGATGTCAGTGGGATGCTGGGCTAGGCAAAACCATTGCAATATGGTTTCATCACCAGAGATGTAGGTTCTGGGGTTGTGGATCCTACATGCAGGCACTGGGGTATGGTCAGCATCCTGAAGCTGGGGCTGTGGTGATAAAAATATGTCCTTGGGTCTGTTCTCTGGAGTAGTGGAAAGGTCTGTCTCATGTCTCTGGGACTTGCTCCAAAGCCAGACTGCAGAAATGGCAAGGTCCCTTGGTGATTTCAGTGGGGTTTGAACAAGGCCTTCAGTTGCACTTGAGCGTTCAGCGTTTTGCTCAGAAAATTCTGAATGAGCAAGGTCATTACAGTTCACATGTCTGTCCCTATTCACGTTAAAGGTTAACCCTATTCACGTTAAAGGTTAAAGAACCTTTGCTCTATTTTCAGTCCTTCTTTGGTACTACACAGGTAATTCTGTGTGGCAATGGGAATTGAAATCCAGTTATTCCTTGATAATACATTTTCTTGCTTAAATACCACTAATGACATCAATATTAGCCGTGATTGAAAGACTTGAAATAGATCTGGTTTTCAGTTCTGAAAAACAGTTTATTGCCCAACTAAGTTCAAGAAATAGTCTGTGTAATAAAAATGTAATTGTTCATATGTAACCCCAATTGTAAAAATTCTATATTAGATCTTTAAATTTTGTTTATATTCCTAACTGTAAAATTCTGTAAAATTTAGATCTTTTGTAACAGAAGGGCCATTATTTTTTTCTCTGTAACACTGAAGTAACCTAAAGATCCCTATTTGAGATTTGTGACTTTGCTTTCACTGATTCAACTGTAGAGCTGGGAAAACAACATGTAAAAATCCTGATGTTGCTTCCATTACTGAGACATTTTTCTTGAATGTGATGAATAGGTGGAGTTGCAAGTTTAGCCCATATCAGCATATTGGTTGAATCTCTTGGTCTATTTTCTCCTTGCTGTCATAACAAACATGTCAAAAACTGAATTTGAATTCTCCAGCCTTATGTGTTACTATTTAGATTTGACATCCAGAATTTGCAAAATGTGTGCTAGTTATTTGAGTCGTTATGTCTCCATATAAAGGAGGCCTTTTAGTCTGTTTATTTATCATTAATTATGGATGCCTTGCTAATATTTGGGTGTAGAGAACAATCCTTCCTGTTACTGATTTAGTGTTTGGGTCTCTTTTTATTTGTTGTTGTTGTTTTTATATTCTTTGGTCTTTTTCTCTTTACCTGGGATCCAGTTGGTTCTTACAAAACTTCAGCAGGGACGAGAAAGGAATTTTTTTGATAAATAGTGGCCTGCAACTGAAAACAGGCTCCTTGCAGTTCTTGGAGAGAAGAGAAAGAGAGAGATGATGTGTCTCTATCATTTTCTCTTAAAACGGTTTCCAGCTTAAACTGTTCTGTCTGAATAGAAACATTTTTTCCTAACTATAAATGGTCTGGGTTTCAATATGGTCTCTGATCATAAAGCTGATGAAATGGCCCTCTCTGTATGGCAGATTACCTCAGCAGAATTTGCAAATGGAAGATGATGATTTTACTAATGTCCATGGGCAGGTAGACAGAATTTGGTCCCAGATGCTCTGCCTAATATTCATGGCAAAAGAGACTCAAAAACAAAGCCTCCATATGCCGTAATTGCTGGAATTATTTCTCAGGCATATTCCCTTGTCATCCCTCATATGTAGAACTCATTAGATTCCTAGTGGGAGAACATATGGAGAGGAGAGATGATGGAAAACATTGTAAAACAGATTGCGTATTTAAATTTATATTATAAAATACCTCTGTGCACAGGCAAACTTAGTGGAGAAAGTTCAAACTCTTCATAAGGAAATCTACATTTATGGAACTGTTATCTCAGTGTGTTCAAAAACACAGATGATGGGTTAAAGCCTGGTTTTAGTGATACTAGTGGGAATTTTGCTGTTAATTTGAGGTCAGTTCTGTATTTCCTACATTATTCCTCCAAATATTTAGTTAAACTATAGCTGTGTAAGCTCTTTTTGATAATAGGAGTGACCAGAAGTCAAAGTTCCACCCATACAAATCTGTTGGCAGGATCAAGCCTTTAGCTGTGCATTTGTGATTTCAGTGTCAACATAATGACTTTTAGGTATGTCTTGTTTATGTTTCACAAAAAAAAGATACAATTTCCTTCATCCAGCTCAGCTGACTGATGGATGGAGATCATATCCAGTGCAGAGCTCTCTTAATGACTACTGAATATTAATAATAACTTCTTTATCATTTCTTATAGTTAAATAAAACAAAAATAAGCTAATCATACATTAATTCAAAATATTACATGCTAATGACTGTCTTAATTACACTTATGACTCTTTCCTGTTTTATGGTAAATTTTCTTTCTTTTTTACTCAATACCAACCGTGAGGCCCAGTGGTGGAGGTGGGCACTAGCAGAAGTTACCCAGTGGACAGGCGAGAGGTGGGTAGACTTGTCTGGGAACACCATGACTTTACTGCAGTGGCTAGTGAGATACGGCCTATCACCAAGAGAAACACTTCTGCACACATCATTGTTGCTCATACCCAAAAGAAATAATTCTGACAGGATATATCTTAATGCACGGAGCTGAATCAAATGTCATACCTAAACAAATATTGGAAGGACACAGAGAAACATTGTGGATATCTCTTACTGTGTTGTTCCACAGGCCTTAATGTCTACAGGATGTTTCAATCTAGGTCATTGTCTTTCTATAAGGAAGCACCAAAAGAATGTTTAGGTAGCATTTGTGGTAGACCTGTGTGTGTATTTGCTGGCAAATATCCCTATCTAAAGCCAAGGGTTGGTGTCATGTCTTGAGAGGGGATCTCCAGAAATTCAGATTCAACCCTCCTTCAATTACTACTGAGATTGGACTGTGTTACTATACTGTTCTTCTAAGTCAGAGTTGCACAGTGTGCTGCTGGCAAGCTGTACCACTTGGCCTGCACCCCTCAGAGCAGATTAGTTTCTCTGACAAGCTTCAGCAGGAAGCAAAACATGCATTACTGTACATGCTTTTGTCTTATACTGACAACCCTGATTGTTCTATGTGTTTTTTCTGACAGCTACAGCATAAATGTTTATTATTAGGTGAAAGTTCAAAATTTATTATTTTGCACCAGTCTGAATAGTGCACTTAAAAGATGTAGTTCTCAGCTTCTTATTTTTTCATCCTATTACAATTTGTCCATTTGTACTATATATATATTAGCCTCTCTGCCAGCTCCTGGTGGCACCTTCTAAAATAGTGTCAGCAGTTGGTGACTTTTTAGTCTGCAGGAAAATGTTTTGGATTGTAAGTCTTTTGCTGGGGTAGGACGATGGCATGTAATGAACCAGCTACTTGATAGCCTTGTGGTTTAATCACGCAGCCATATATTAGAGGTCATCTCGAGGGACAGGAACCAGAGACAACATCATCTGCTTCCAGTCAGACACCGGAAGTCAGCTGGATATGCTTCCGGTCACGTGACCAGTTCACTACTAGGAAGAGCAAGGACCAATGAGGAGTGCTGATACATGGACCAATAGCAATGCGTCTAACACCATGCCTGCCCCACATATGGGGGATGCGAACCAATCAGTGCGTGCGTTCTTGGCGCCTGGTACGAATGTATAAAAGAGATGGAAAGTAAATAAAGTTGTCTTTGCTGGCTTCATGTTGGAGTAGTGAAGTCCAGACTTACCCCGCAGTCTTTCATTAGAATGTTGTGGGTTTTTCCATTCTGTCAGTACCAACATTAGAAACTAGATGATGAAGTAGTAAGAGAGCCTTGAAGATGTACTGATTTAATTGCTGTCAGGTGAACAGCTGGACCTTGCTCAGTGAAGGAACTTACAGCTCCTGTGTGTAAGATTGTGTAACTTCATTCAGCATACCTAGCCCTCTGTTTTGATTATACAGTTGTGCAGTAGTAATATTTAAATAAAAGATTAATATCTACTTTAAAAATTGATCCTTAAGTATTGATGTATGCAATGAAGTATGCAGTACATCTCAAATTCAGGTCTTTACTTAGTGTTCCTGATGTATAAGGAAAATAGCAAGTATTTACCTCATTTTTATGTCTTTGGAAGGAAATATAGATACACCAGAAGAATGGGAGCTAAAATGCTGACTGGACTTCAGTTAATGGTGTGTTAATTGCCCAAGTCCTTATAGCTTGGATCTTACCTCACATTTTGTTAAAGCATGCAACATAAGGACCTCAAACTAATCAATTTTTACAATTAGCAGTTCTGAAAGGAAACACAAGCAGGCAGTTTGTGCCTTGGTTAGCCTCACTGTCTTTATTGGAGTTATTCTCTGTGTAAATCTGGTCTTAAGCACGCTAGCTAAATAATTTAGAAAATTAAGTTGCAGTTAAACTGAACACCTAGATGAAAGGGCACATTAAACATCAAGGACTTGGGTAAGAACAAAATATAGGTGATAAAAAATTTGGATCTTCTTTACAGTTTCACCAGATATCGCTGTATAATTGTGGGAATTACATGGCCCACTTCTAACAAAGAAATGTGTGAAATTCAGTCCTGCTCTTAATCCTGCCATAAAACACATACCAAAGGAAATTTATGAAAAGCATTTGGTGTAAAACTTTTCCTTTCAAAACCTCATTCAAGGTCTTTACTTCACGCATGTGCTCCTTAGATCCTGAAAATAGAGCTTTCTGAGAATCTTGCAGGTGACTTAAGCTTTCTTATGGACAGTTTTAAATTTCATACAGACTACCTGTGCCAGCTATTCAAAAAAATTTATCGTTGGCTCAAACTCCTACCTGTCCCAACTTTGTTGTTGGCTAATACAGTAAAAAACATATTTTGTAAATACTGTCTTTACATTTGACGTATTTGATCATCACGCAACAATTCCAAAATGGCATTCCTTACTTTGTGTCAAACTTGAAAATTGTTAAAATATCCTGAATAGTCATAAACTCAATAGACTCATTCAGAATAAAGAACTGTGATGCCTTAAGCTACTTTTTACCAGTCAAGGTATTGTCAAGGTGACCTTTCATGCTGCTTCAATAACATAGCCTTGCCTTTATTTAACTATTAGAATGATGGAAAGCTTGCACTTTGCTATTTGAGCGGCAACATTTCTAGACACAGGGACCTGAAAGAATGGAACATATGAGAGGCTGTAATTAATGTGCCACATTAAGGAGTTAAGGATAAGCAGCCAAAGAAAGACTAAACCTGCTGGAGCAAAGCAGCTACAGTCTAGTCTTGAAAACTAAAAATCCGTTTGCAATGCTTTCCAGAATCCTAATATCTCCTGCTGGTGACAAGTCATTAGCAGTAGCTCATTTTTCTTGCACTGTGTCTTGACCATCCATCATTATTGAAATGTACAGGAAAACACAGCCTCTGGAATGCTATTAAAATGTAAGTATTAGTGAGGCTAATACTGTATTGCATTTTTACTCTCTAGTTTAAAAAAGAGAGAATTAATTTCTGCTTATTTAAATTTTTTTACATATTTATTTATACAAATAGAGAAAATCTGAAAGCTCTCCTTTTTTTTTGTGGAAATAATGGGTGTTAAAAAAGTTTTAAACTATACAAAAGCCTACTAGGGACTGATATACTAGACCAGAATGAGTGATACATCATGTGGTTTAATATTATCTTGCCTGTATAAAGAGAAAAGGTAAGCTAAAGTGAATAGGACCAGTTGTACACCACCCTATAATTCTGCATATGTATGCTTGTGAATGTCTTCATTGTAGGGCAAACGATTTTGTATAATGTAAAGACAATATGAAGGAAGTGAAAACCCATCTTTTTGGGGGAAAAGGGGTAAAAAAAGGGAAATAGTTATCTTTGTTAGTTAAAATGCAAAATTAGGAAAATAATTTTTTTTTTAAGTGAATTGAAAAGAAATACAAGAGTTGTTACTGTACTTTCTCAACAAAATTGAGAAATAATAATAATTTGCCTCTTAGAAAATATTTTTCCTGTAATTTTAAGTCTGTTCATTACTATGTTAAAAGGTAATTTTTTCACATCTGTATTATTAAACTTATTGTCTCTACATGAAGCTTGACTCATATTGACATAAAGCAAAATCATTAGAAAGACATCACTGTTGAAAAAGCTTTTGTCTTCACATGCTATTGGAGGAGGAGGAATGTTACTGACTGTGGAAGCTGTGTAAAAAGCAGACCAGAAAAAGGTTTCTTTTTCCTTCAGTGATTAGGTGATTTATATACACGACTCTCATTAACATTAATGAGAGTTATCTGCCTCATTTTTTATGAGCCTGATGCGAAGTTAATGGCAGTCTTTCCATTGTCTCTAGTGGGCTGTGGATCAACCACTAAGTGCACAAATGAGTTTGGTTGAAATACTGGTGCTTGTAGCCTCAGAATTTCAACGTGCTTCATTCACAGTTACAACAAAAAATGCTGCATGAATGCTTAAGAGTGTGAGCTGAGGAGTTTAACATTGCAGTCTGCTGATCTGTGTGCACTTTAGGGCATCCACACAGCAGACTGCAGAGATGCCTGAGCCACCTTGCCAGCTTGCAATGAGCTAATGTGAGCAGGAGCAGTCACCTGGCCAGCAGCATGAGCTGATTTACGTCTCAGAGATCTGAGCGGGAGTAGGTAATGGGGTCTGTGGTCCAGGGATTTGCAGTGCTATGCAATGCTCTACTCCCTTCAATAGTGTGGTAATATGCAACCCTGCTTTTTTATAATCTACCCTAGGATCTGTCTCTGTGCTGTGCTCTCTGTTTTTGGTTGGTTGGTTGGGTTTTTTTGTTGTTTGTTTGTTTTTGTTTTTAATAGAGGAATCATATTTTCTTTGCAATAAACCTTTCATTGACTATGTGTGCAGTACTAGGCTGTACTGCTTTTCCTTCTGTGAGAAAAGGGAGGAGTCCTCATATTACCAACAAAACGGGAAGTCACATCCATTTTAGTCACATCCATTTCGTAAGTCATGGGCAACAGGAGAGGTGCCTGAGGACTGGAGGATAGCAAATGTCACTCCAGTCTACAAGAAGGGCAAGAAGGAGGACCCGGGTAACTATAGACCGGTCAGCCTCACCTCCATCCCTGGAAAGGT